>ML282111.1:23007-82487 GCA_005239495.1 Nicotiana undulata | reverse complement strand
CTGCACAACATTAAGAAGTGCAGTGTAGCATCAATACAACCGACCTCATGTACTGAGTAAGTGCCGAGCCTAACCTCAGCCGAAGTAGTGGCGAGACTAGACTTAGCAACGATGTACACCTGTCCTATTCTACAACATATGACACAGATAGCAACGCAAGAAGTAAGCAGACAAATTAGGGAAACAAGAGCAGTTAAAGGGATCACAAGTGAGATATGATAGTATATTGATCATAAGAAAGCAGATAAGAAGCAGTTTAACAGAAAATACCAAGTAAAGACAAGTACAAATACCAGGAATGTAAATAATGGCACGACATCACCCTTCGTGCTTTTACTCTCTTCCTCACTATGCAAAACATGGTATAATCAATGTAAATCATGGCACAACATGTCCCCTCATGCAGTAAATAATAAACAATCAACATGGCATGTCCCCTCGTGTGATAAATAACAAACAATCAGCACGGCATGTCCCCTCGTGCAATAAATAATAAACGATCAACACGGCATGTCCCCTCGTGCGATAAATAACAAACAATCAGCACGGCATATCCCCTCGTGCAATAAATAACAAACAATCAGCACGACATGTCCCCTCGTGCAATAAATAATAAACGATCAACACGGCATGTCCCCTCGTGTGACAAATAACAAACAATCAGCACGACATGTCCCCTCATGCAATAAATAATAAAAAGCAACAATATAATGTGAAAATCAACAATAAGAAGTCTCAAGTGTATGGAAATATTCAATAAAATTCTATCGTCCCGGCAAGGAGAAATCATCAATTAATAACTCAACAAATGCCCGGCAAGGGTCTCAACTATAACCAATCACTTCAATTATATACTTTACGCTTGGATTCTCATTCGTATCAACACTTCTCAAGTTCAACGACCAATACTTTCAACAAGAATGAATTACCAAGCAGAGAAAATCTCATAATATGCTAAACATGGGAGAAATAATGCAATTTCTATCAAAATAGACTCACGGGCATGCTTGACACACATTGCATAGGTACTCGTCACCTCACCTATGCAATGGACATGATAATCACTTAGCACATAGAAAATAATACCTATTCCCTCACCAAAGTAAGGCAAGACACTTACCTCGGTCCAAAGTATAGCAATCAACCCTCTAAGACCGTCTTTCCTTTATAATCCGACTCCGAAACAACGATAACTAGGCATAATTAATTCAATAATATCAATAAAGACTCAATAACACAATCCCATAGCCTAGATATTCAATTTCTAGTATTCTTCCAAAAATACCAAAATTTGACCCCTGGCCCGCAATGTTCAAACACGAGGCTCGGACCAAAACCTGATCACCCATAACCCCACGAGTTAGAATATATAATTTATTTTGAAATCCGACCCCAAATTGGGGTTGAATTACCCAAAATTCCCAAAAACCTAACTCTACCCAAAACTCCTAATTTCTACCTTGATTTTAGGATTTTAGGCCTAGATTCTAGTGTTTGATTGATGAAAACGGAAGAAAATGGAGTTAAATATACATACCTATGGAGCTATGGAGGAAGGAAAGCTTGAATTTTGTCTATGGGGGTTTGGGGAAGAAGGAGGAAGTGAAAGATGGGAGAAATCCCGAAATGATTATGTTTTGGAACTTAAAAATCGACTGGGCAAAATACTCTCCGCGCTCGCGGGCCCCAGGCCACGTTTGCGGAGGTTTAGAAGCTATGGCCTATGCGTTCGCGGTTGAGGGGTCGCGTTCGCATAGGGTAAATGACCCCCAGCCCTCCCCTGGACACTAACCCTATGCGTTCGCGCTCTACGTGATGCGTTTGCATAGGGTCCTAACCCTGAGCCTCCGTGTTCGCACCTTGGAGGGTGCGTTCGCATAGCCTAAGTCACCCCTACCCTCCGCGTTCACACCACACTAGGTGCGTTCGCATAGCACAAATTACCCAGCTCCTTCAGACCCCATTTTTACTCTATGCGTTCGTATCCCCTTGGGTGCGTTCGCATAGAGTCAATACCTGGACACCAACAATTCATCAAAACACCAGATTTTTAGCACTTTTCACACCCCGTTAGCTACCCGAAACTCACCCGAGCCCTCGGGGCTCAAAACCAAAAACACACACAACTCCCAAAATATCCTACGGACTTATTCAAGCTTTTAAATCACCAAAATATCATTAAAAACAAGGAATTAAACCTTAAAACTCATAGAATTTTCTTAAAACTTCATAAAGCTTAACTTTTCCAATTTTGATCCGAAACACGTCATTTCAAGTCCGTTTTACACCAAATTTCACAGATAAGTCACATAACATATATTAAACCTGTTCCGGGCTCCGAAACCATAATACGGGCCCGGTAACACGGTTTTCACATCAAAGTTCATTTTCAAAAACCTTTATTATTTTCAGAAAATAATTTTCTTTAAAAATTCATTTCTCGGGCTTGGGACCTCGGAATTCGATTCCGGGCATACGCCCAAGTCCCATATTTTTGTACGGACCCTCCGGGACCGTCAAATCACGGGTCCAGGTCCGTTTACCAAAAATGTTGACCAAAGTCAACTTTATTCATTCAATTATCATAAAAATTCCATTTTCATCAAGTTTTCACATAAAAACTTCCCGACAACACGTCCGGGATGCACACGCATATCGAGGTGAGATTAACGGAGGCTTTCGGGGCCTCGGAACACAAATTTAGCTAGAATTACTTAGAATGATGGGTCATCACACCTTTATTTGCATCATATTTGTTTATTAAATAATTTTCATTCTAATCATTTTATTTCCTTACAAACACATTAAGAAAGACAACTCTCTTGTTACAACAAAAAAGGAAAAATAAAAATCTGGAATGTATTGACTGAACAATCAAAGGTCGTAAAGAGCGGTAAGTATTCCTTTATTTTTACTTGGATGTGTTAGGTTCAAACTCTAGCTATGGCACCGCCTTTAATAAGGAGTGTTTTATTCCCAAAGTGCAACGTCCAGCTGCGATTTGTCGGGACACAAAACGATACCAAAAATCAATTGAAAAGAGAAAGTATATATTGACTCAAAGAAAAACCCAAAAGATTATACTTTCAAAGCTGATCGCGCAAAGTTTATTTCGGGTTAATTTTTGGATAACTAACATTTTCTGTATGTGCTATGTGGTACAATGTTGTAGTTTACATGTTTTAAGACCGACATTTACTGGTACTACTTTTGTTTCTGTGTTAAAAAGAGTGATGCTTGAAACCCCAGTTATAAGATTCTAACATATGAATGGATCCTGTTCAGTTATCCAGTAAACTCACATGTGAATGACCAATCTTATACTGGAAATAGATTGTCTTTTCAAATAATAGTTTTAGTTATGTGGTAGTTTTTAGTGAGGAGTTCAAATTATATTGACACACAAAATATATTGCTACTATATATTAAGCTCCTTCTCCATCGACCTTAAGATAAAAATTTATGCTTTTCCTACATTTCAAGTCTCCCCCTCCTCTCCCTTTGTGTGCGCGCTATTACATTCTCTTATAAGGTTTTAGCAAGTAAAACCAAAACGAGTTCATTGCTTAATTACGGTCACCCAACTACTAAAAGTATATGAATAAGTCATTTTTCATTCTTTTATACATTAGAAAGGTCGCTTACATTTTATTATTTCGCTCAAAATAACACTCAAGCCATGAAGTAATATATCAAATTAAATGAGCACGTTGCTATAAAGTTATATCCAAATATGGGATGAGCAAGATATATATGGCCCCAACAAATTCTCCTTCACAATAAATACCATGATAATTAATGAAGACATCTCCCTAATCTTGACTTTGATTCTGCTTTTCCCCATCTTGAAAAAGACTCTGCCCCTACGCTGTTAGAGTTAGAGGGTCATGGAATTCATATATTTGAGGGAACCAAAATGAAATATACCCACTTTTTTTAACATCACATTGAATTGCACTCACTTAATAACTGTTTAAAATGTGTAAAATAAGTTTAAGCTCCTACACACCATTATGTGCAGACTAGACTAAATCCTTATGGTTCCCTTGATTGTGAAATTAATTTCAAAACAAAATGATCTTCCCATTACTCCCTATAGTACTATTATTTATGGATAAGTTCTTCAACTTCAAATTTATGATCTGCCTCAATCCACCGCAAGTAGTTATTGCCTTGTTGACATTTTAGCATATCACTAGTCCTCATCTCTAAGTTACACTAACAATTAAACACACATCCATGGCCACATAGACAACGATGCTTGATCACAACCTAATAAATAAGTAAAAGACAAAAATTAAGTAGGGGTACATTGACCGGGTTGGTTCGGATTTTATTAAAACTAAACCAAACCATTACATCGGTTTGGATTAGTTCGGTATTGTCTTTCGGGTTTTTTCGATTTTTTTGTTACATAAATATTATTTAAATCTTGCACTATTAAAGTTATAGAATTTTTTTTGATAAGTGAATATATGTTTACTAAAAATTTAAAAAAATAACAAACATATGATCTATTAAAGTGATCTTATGGGAGATTTCAGTAACACATAATAGTTTATTTTCTTAATCGTCTACCAATAATTTTTTGTTGATATACGCTTTTAGGGTTAACAAAATATAATAATTAAACATAAAAATCAAAATGATACCTAAATAATGATATGTTCTATGTAATTTTAGATTATTGAAATACCACTTCAAATTTGAAAAACATATAACAAATCTTGACATATGAATATGAAAGAACAAAGAGATGATTGACGCATTTCAATAACACATAATTAGAAAGTGATACAATCTATTATTTAAAGTAAATAAAAATGAATGCACTTTATAGTTCTATTAAATATTATATCCCATGAAAGTATCTCGCTTATTTTTCGACATCTTTAAATATCTATATGAAGTCCTACAATTATATAATAAAAAATTATATATTTATATGTCGGTTTGGTTCTGTTTTTTTACTCAATACCAAACCAAATCAAACCAAATCTAATCAGGTTTTTAAATTGATTTGGTTTAACTTTTCGATTAGGTACGGTTTTCCGATTCGATTTGTACACCCCTACTTAAAAGTCTAAAAGGAAATTTAAATGGTGAAAGGTATCACTTAGAATTAAGAATACACAGTTTTCGGATCTTCCGAAGGGACTTCTGTCGTTTGAGTTAAGAGTTTATGGTCGTTTATGCTTTTAAAATTAAATTGCGAGATGTGAAAAATATGATTGAGCAAAGTAGAAGGGGGTTTAACTTTAATCCTTTTAATTTTGATATTCAATAATCAGAACTTCATGTTTTAAAGAAAGAAGAAGAAGAGAAACCATATAATAAAATAAATCAAAAGAAAAAAGAAAGAAAGGGACGTACATATGTTGAAGGTTACACTGCCCTAAGGAATAGGACTCTTCAGTGTCTACCTAAATTCCACTGGCTGCAAATGAAAATGGGGATGTCTAAATCAAGAATTGGCCACAAATTAGAAATATAAGTATTTATAGCAACTTGTAATGAATAATGATAAGAGTTCCAGGTATTATTCTAATCAATTTCATGAACCTTTGCAGCCATGGAATCCAATGTTTCTGAACTTAGGGACTCCAATTCTAACTGCATTCAATTTGTGGGGGAAGCATATTAGATCTTGTCTACTAATTAATAAGGGCATATCCAATGCCCTTCGACCTACGTAAGTTTTAGTCCATTATGTACACGTCTGTTTACCCATAAAATGATACAGTTGAATTTGTAACGTGATTTATAAACAAGCAAATCAATTTGATCCAAAAAGTGATAAAGAAATAAAATTAAAACTAAGATTTAACGACTGAAATTAAAGAAGATAACAAACCTTGTTCTATACTCAACCTTTCTGAGTGTAAATGCGAAAATAATAATAATAATAATAATAATAATAATAATAATAATAATAATAATAATAATAAAGCAATGATGGAGCTGTTAAATTGAGAGCTAAATAGTAAAGTATGAGAGCAAAATAATAAAGTATAGCTTTTGCGTGCAGAATGTTTCGTATCCTATAATGGTTGTTAACCCCACTATTTATAACTCTACCTAGGGAAACAAGATCCTAGGATCAAGCTCCTCTTTAAATGAGTATAAAAGTGTCATTAATGAATACATAACGATAAGCCTTGAATGCAAATATTCTCTGTGACTGCTCATTTAACGCTATCAAATATTCCCTCATTGATTGTTGTCCGATGGAAAATCTTTGAACATCTACCGCTGACCACGTTGCCTTAGAAATTCATCCGGTACCAAGCACATACGTCGCATTCGGTACAAATTGTTTCCCGAAGCGTCCTTTGTCTATCTTCGGCTCCACATGTCATCTTACCATTCGACCACCTATTATCAACTAATTTACCCCATACAGATAGTCTCCCTACTTTCCAGTGACGCAACTTAGTGTTACCGGGAAGTAGGTGAAGATTTTTTGTTTGGGGGGAAAGTTATTGAACAATATCTGACACTTGAAAAGGCGCACGTCTTCTCGCATTTAAGCCTGAACATGTGATGCCCCATGATACAACAAATATTTTCGCAATTTTTAAGGTAATCATGACCACGATTTTTGACGTCTTTAACTTCTCTGCTACTCATAATTTTTACTTCTTTACTCCCATAACTTTCATAAGTTTTCCTTCTTCTCTGCATTTACTTAGAAACCTTTAACAACCTTCAACTTTTTCAGCAGGAACGTTTTCTTTTACAACCTCTTACCAGCATATTCAAAGACAAGGAGGTTGACATTGAGTCTGAACCTCCAACTGTTAGCACCATCATATCTCTTCAGCTCAGCACTGCAAACGACCTTCAAGAAAAAGCTCCTTCTGCAACTTCTCAAGGCCACCAGTTTTGGCCAGTTCGCAAGTTTCCCTCCTCAATTCGCAGATTTTTTGTTTGGGAAAAAAGTTATTGAACAGTATCTGACACTTGAAAAGGCGCACGTCTTCTCGCATTTAAGCCTGAACATGTGATGCCCCATGATACAACAAATATTTTCGCAATTTTTAATGTAATCATGACCACGATTTTTGACGTCTATAACTTCTCTGCTACTCATAATTTTTACTTCTTTACTCCCATAACTTTCATAAGTTTTCCTTCTTCTCTACATTTACTTAGAAACCTTTAACAACCTTCAACTTTTTCAGCAGGAACATTTTCTTTTACAACCTCTTACCAGCATATTCAAAGACAAGGAGGTTGACGTTGAGTCTGAACCTCCAACTATTAGCACCATCATATCTCTTCAGCTCAGCACTGCAAACGACCTTCAAGAAAAAGCTCCTTCTGCAACTTCTCAAGGCCACCAGTTTTGGCCAGTTCGCAGGTTTCCCTCCTCAATTCGCCCTTCTAGTATCCCAACTGTGAAGGAGGAATGCAACTGCCCCAATATTGAAATTCTCTCCCTAGATATAGTAGAGCGAGTTACCTACTCCAAGGAGGGGTTTACGTATATCTCTATGTATCCCTTTACCTTGGGTCCATTTTCTTTGAGATTCGGTGAAGAACTAGACCCAATAATTTTGGAGTTTTGCCACCGATATCTGGTCTGCTTAGCACAAGTAGGCCCATCTATATGGCGGACGGTGGCCTGCCTTCATCAATTATGCATTGAGACCGGGGAAACCCTAACTCTTGCACACATAATGAACCTTTACTCTCCCAAGATTTTTCGTGTTGGAGTAATAAACTTTAGCAAGCATGGTCACCATGCTCTCCTCACCAGTGTAGACGACGCCAACAACCGAGGATGGATAGAGCGATTCGTCATTATTGCTACCAGGGACGTCATCCCGATCACAACTCCAGCCTTTCCCGAGTCGTGGAACCTATTTCGTACGTTTTTGGTTTTCTGCTTCCTTTCTCCGTGAAAAGGTCATTTCCTGCTTTTTCTGATTTACCGTTTCCTTTATTTCAGCTACCCAAAGGGAACAACCATAGGTTCAAGGCCTGGACCAATAAGTTCAAAAATATTCTGTACATTACAACTCCAGAATCCCAGCGGTGGAAGGAAATGACTCCTAAATACGGGTGGAAGGCCAAACGCCATAGTAAGCCAAGTCCTTGTTTCTTTTATCCTTGTTCGAACACAAGAAATCCCGTGAATAAATTGCTAAATCTATTTTTGTCTAATACAGGTCTTCCGAGGGGTTCTATCATCTGCCCTGAAGTCGATGCCTTACATGACCCTGAGGAGGCCAGGAGGGTGTTGCAAAATGCCCTTGCTCAAAGCAGAGCTCGTGGGTATGCTTGAGCCTTCGATGAGGGATCCTCCTCTCGGAGTCTGCAGTCCGAGAACAAGAAACCGAAGAGAAGACGCTCCTCCTCTTCTAGGACTCAAGAGAAGAGAGCCAAAAAATACCATCTGAGGCGGCCACAGTGGTCCTCGTTGATTAAGGAGAAGCTAGTTATGAAGAGACTTCCCTTCAGAGGGGATCTTCTTCAGCTCAACTGGATGCTCAACCGGGAGAGCTTCAATACCCACCGACGGATGAGGTCCATGCGCTTTGGGATGAAATGGGATTACTTGAGAATGCTGACTCTCACTTCTCGCCCCTTACTTCTGTCTTCGGTCCAAGGACTCAGGACCCTGGACTTCTTATGTCATCAACTATCGAGCAAGAAACAACCGCCCTTCCTTATGACTCCGCTCCTTCCGCTCTTTCTACACCAATAACTTTTCACCCAATGACGCCAGCTGCTCCTTCGCCACCAACACCAATTGAATTTCCTCCATTGGCACCAGTTGATCAAGAAGGGGATGTCTCTCCTCCTCGGTCTCCTGACCACGGGAACTTGGGGAGCACCTCTCAAGATCCCCAAGGGAGGCAAAGTGCCACTCTTTCAGTTTCCAAAGGAGTGTCATCCCCTCTCCATACCGGGGGATCTTACAAACTATATGAATCCGTTGGCCTCAGCGAATGATTATAAGAAGCTGGGATCACTTTCTGGGAAGTGCCTGATAAATAACAGTATGCACTGTTCGGTGTAGGCACCATACTAGTTTCCTCATATCTTCTTTTCTGCTTACGTGTTACTATAGTAATCCTAACTTCAACATTCTCTTTATAGGCCGATATTCTTGCTTCTGAAGGCTTTCAAAGGTTAATCCTTGATAAGCAAGAACTTTCTTCCGAACGGAATCAACTCTTAGCAAAAACGAACTATCTTGCCGCGCGCCTCCCGGTGCTAGAGGTAAAAACTATAGAGATGGACGAGCTTGAGGCTCGGTTACAGCAGAGGGAGCACAATAGAATGGCACACAACCAAGAAGCCGCCCAATAACATCAAAAGCTTCAAGAATCTAAGGCTAAGTGGGCCGAGCTTCACGATTCTTCCGTAGCCGTTGCCGAGCGCGAGTCTACCTTTTCACTCCCCCATCAGCACCATGAAGTCTGAAAGAGAAGAGCTCCAGGACGAAATCGATAAACTCCAAGCAAAACTCCAGGAATAAGAGGATTCTCTTATCTTCGAGAAGACCTATGCTATATCATATAAATAGGAAGACCTTGGAGGAGGTCAAAATGGGCATCGCCAATATAGATGATTGCATTGCCTAGGCCCGAGAACTGGAGTTATCCGCTCATGAAAACCTTCCCACTCGACCCGCTGCGTGTGACTCCTCGAATACTAGTTCCGAGTATACGGGAACTAAAAGGGAGACTGAAGAAGATGAAGGCTCCGAACCGGCAGTGGATCGGCCTTCTCCTCCTCCTTTGAGTTCTGGTGGCACGAATGATATATAATTCTTCTTTTATTTTATCTTCTATAATTATGACAAAACTTTTATTGAGTTTGACACTTTGATAACTAGGATTTTTACCTTGTTTTCCGCTCTATATTGCTTAAGTTTTGGTTATAATTGTACACAGAATAGCCCCAAAAGCTTACGGGTTGTGCTTGTTACAGGATTGAGCCAAAAATGATGACAATCAGTCAAGGATCTTCTCGAAAAGGGAGTGAATCTTGCACAAGTACCAAAAACAACAAGATGCCTATCTCAAGTGCCCACCGCGGTCGTGGTCCAATCTTCGCGGACCGCGGTGGTGAAGTTCAGAGAGTCCACTTCAAGGCTAAGTAACCACCGCAGACCGCGGTCCAATCTTCGCGGACCGCGTTGGTGAGGTTCAGAGAGACGTTTTGAAGAGTAAAGACCACCGCGACCATGGTCTTATCTTCGCGGACCGCGGTGGCAAGATTCAGAGACCTCTTTTTAAGGCTAAGGACACCGCGGCCGAAGTGCATTTACCGCGGTCCGCGGTCAAGCACTTTCAGAGACTTAGCAGCTGAAGACCAAAGCAGTCCACCGCGGACCGTGGTCGCTTTTACGTGGTCCGCGGTAACTCCGAAGGGGTATTTTTGTCCGGAGTTTTGGCTGGGTATAAATAGCTTCTTTTGTATTTTTTTTAAAGGAAAAGTGTGGTATCGGCGATAGTAGCAGCTCGTGAATAGTGTTCCTTTACTTCTTCTTGCAATTTTCTTGAGATTTTAACATTGAATCATTGTGGTTTATTTAATAAATCATTTATATAGGTCTTAATTTATCTCTTTCATTGAATCTATCTTTGATTATGAGTAGCTAAACCCATTAGCTAGGGTTGTGGCTCAACCCTAGTGTGGGTATTTAATGGGTTTCTAAAATTAGGGCTTGGATGTTTATGGATGTTTGGCATTTGGGTTAATTTAGTGTTTTCTTGCCAAAATTAGTGGTTGAAACACTAATTGACCTTCAATTGACTTGGGTCCTTCTTGAGAAAGAGGACTTGAGTCTAAAAAATTAGTCCAACAAGGAATTGGGACAAAATCAAGAGATTGGTAGTCCCAATCAATGAATTGAATCCAGATATGGTAAAACCCTACTTGAGTCCTAATTAACGGGTTAAACCTCGAGAGAGTAATACCCTACTTGAACCTAAATTGCTTGCATATTTGGCACCCAATTGGCCTCGAGAGAAGTAATTACGGCAAAGTCACTCAAACTACCGAGAGGTATAGAGTGGGCAATTTGGTGCATTGGTTATATCATTATCCCTTCATTAACATCCTTGCCTTAAGAATTGGTATTCGTTAAGCACTCGCCTAGGTAAAAGTCATAACCCTAGTGCCTTTATCCTTATAGAAAACAACTTCAAAAACAAATTAGTTAGTTAAATTGCAGTCAACATAGTATAAATCGTAGTTGTAGTTTGAAAACCAACAAAATATGAGAAGTGTAACTAGAAACACGAGACACTACTAGATCACATAGACACTCACTCCAAATATTAACTCCCCGAGGAATCGATCCCGACCTATCGGGTAAAAGCTGCACCGTCCCTCGTCTTCCTACTCTTTAGTAGTGAGAGTGAGAGCCGATCACTTTTTGGCGCCGTTGCCGGGGAGTTATACGGTGTTGATTATCTACGTGAATAGTAATGTTAAGTGTTTGTTTTTCCTTTTTCTATTAACGTGTGTGTGAATCATTTCAGTTCTTATGGAGGATCCATTGGGAAACATCGCGGAGGAGGTATATGACAACCAAGAAGAGGAAATAAACCAAGTACCTCCTCCCAGGAGAGGCCGACCGGCCAATATTAATGAGGGTATTCAGGATCCTCCTCCACCTCCAGCTGCTAGATCTTCCCCTCAGGTTCTTCCAAACGAGGGGTATCCTAGTGCCATTGTCCCGCCGAGGATTCGGGCGGGAAATTTTCAGATAACAAATGTGATGCTTACCCTTTTGGAGCAGAGGGGTTATTTCACCGGAGCTGCGCACCAGAGATAATAATGGCGCTTTATTTAGTGATAGAAGATCTAATTGTAGAAAGAATCAAAACTAAAGATGCTTATAAACATCTAAAGGGCTTCGTGGATACCTGCTGGGGTAGTAAGAAGACGAATGTCTCAGAAGATGCATTGAGACTTCGGTTATTCCCCTTCTCTCTTCGAGGGAAGGCTCTTGACTGGCTCGAGCGACTTCCCAACCACTCAATATCTACTTGGGATAAGCTCGCAGACAAATTCATTGCTAAATTCTTTTCACCAAGTCATATGGCAGTGCTCAGAGATGAAATCTTGGCCTTTAAGAAAGAACCCAACGAGCCATTGCATGAGATATGGGAGAGATACCGGACCATGGTTAAGGAATGTCCAAACAATGACATGACTGAAGCCATGATCCAGCAGACTTTCTACCGAGGGATAAACACTGTCAATCAATGTGTGGTCAATCAGTTGGCCGGTGGAAATTTCATGAAATTGATTTATCCCGAGGCATGTGAGATACTAGATGAGATGGCTGATACATCGTCAGCCTGGAAAAGTAGAGCAAACGTACCTCAGGGTGAGACCGGTGTCAATAGTCTTCACAAAGAACTTCAAGAACAGGGGCAAGAAATTGCCGAGCTCACGACCACTATGAACCACCTTGAAAAGGCCCAGCTTCAACAATTACAAAGGCCTAAGCAAGTAAATGCCATGGAGGGAGTGAACCAAAGAAGACCCCGGGGAAATTCTAAGCAAGGCAACAATGATTAGGGTGACCAAGGGCCAAGTGGATATGGTCAAGAAGAGGAATATTATGACCAAGAAGAGGATGTGATGTATGCCAATAACTACCAAGGTCAAGGCAACAGTCAAAGCAACAATCAGAATTGGAGAAACCAAGGCAACAATAAAAGTTGGGGGAATCAAAGACAAAAAAATTGGAACAATAACAACAATGCTCGAAACTGGGGGAACAACAATGATCGACAATGGGGGAACAACAATGAAGACAATTGGAGTGGAGGTAACAACAACAACAACAACAACTGGGGTGGAAATGGTAACCGGGGGTCAGGCTTTCAAAGGCCCCCGATGTACCAACAACCAAGCAATCCACCCCCGTACCAGTCTCCATGACAAAGCTTATCAAGAAATGATATAGGGAGAATTGAAAACTTGTTCAAGCAGATGATGGAGCGTAATGCAGACTCCGATGCTCAGTTGGCTTCTCACAACACCTCCATTAGAAACCTTGAAGTGCAAATGGGCCAAATTTCTCAGGCCTTAAACACACGCCCGAAGGGTTCACTACCAAGTGATACGGTGGTGAACCCCAAGGGTGGGAACAATAATAATACCGGTCATGCCATGGCGATGACCACGCGAAGTGGAAAAGGTGGTGAAGCAAGTACTTTGAGGCAAAAGCGAATTATTGTTGATGATGATGAATTGCCCCTTGATGAATTACCAATTGAAGATGAGCAAGTGGTGGAAGAGCCAACTACAAGTGAGGTGAGAATTGATATACATGATAATGGGGAGGATTTACAAAGGGGCGTGAACCCGTCTAGGGAATACGTGATCGATATGCCGGAGTCGGTGGTCCCACAAGACAAGAAACCATTGCTTAGGCCCCCTCCTTCATACCCTCAAAGGTTGGCCAAAAGAAAACAAGAGACCCAATTCAAGAAGTTTATTGATATGATGAAGAATCTTTCTATAAATGTGTCGTTGGTTGTAGACTTGGAACAAATGCCCGGGTATGCTAAGTTCATGAAGAACTTAGTCACTAAAAAGCGGTCTATGGAGTGTGAGACCATCAAGATGACTCACCAAGTGAGTGCTATAGTACATTCCATGGCACCGAAACTTGAAGACCCGGGAGCTTTTACCATTCCTTGCACTATCGGAAGTGCAGATTTTGTCAAAGCCTTATGTGACCTTGGGGAGAGTATTAACTTGATGCCATACTCGGTATTTAAAACATTGGGAATCAGGCAACCTAGGGCGACCTCAATGCGTTTGCAAATGGCGGATAGGTCGATGAAGAGGCCCTTAGGGATAATTGATGATGTGTTGGTGCGGGTGGAAAAATTTATTTTGCCCGCGGACTTTGTCATTCTGGACTGTGAAGTGGATTATGAGGTCCCCATCATTTTGGGAAGGCCCTTCCTTGCCACGGGGAAGGCCTTGGTTGATGTTGAAGCTGGGGAGCTCACCTTTCGAGTGGGCAATGAGAAGGTGGTATTCCATGTGTGTAAGTCGATGAAGCAGCCCAACAATACAGAAGTATGCTCTTTTATGGACCTCGTGACTGAGGTTATTATTGATGATGCAAGCTCTATGATCCATGTGGATGATTCAGTAAAGGCTGCCTTATTGGACCACGAGGACACCATGATTGATGGTTTTCTTGAAAGTACCAATGCCCTTCAAGGCATGGGTTATTACTCTTATGGTCCCATAAAGCTATCATTGGACCTGGAGAACCGGAAGATTCCACCAACTATGCCTTCAATTTAAGAGCCCCCGACTTTGGAGTTGAATCCACTACCCTCCCACCTCAGGTATGAATATCTTGGTCCCTCTCGTACTTTGCCTGTTATTCTTTCCTCTTGGCTAACCCAATTACAGGTAGACTCAACTTTAAATATGCTAAGGAGGAGGAAGAAAGCAATATGATGGACTCTTGCGGACATTCGGGGGATAAGCCCCGCCTTTTGCATGCACAAAATCATCTTGGAAGATGGATTAAAGCCTTCCGTAGAACACCAACGGAGGCTAAATGAGTCAATGCAAGAGGTGGTGAAGAAGGAGATCATAAAATGGCTCGATGTGGGGGTTGTTTATCCAATTTCGGATAGCGCTTGGACTTCTTCGGTCCGGTGCGTTTCGAAAAAAGGTGGAATGACGATGATCCAAAATGAAAAAAATGAGCTCATTCCTACAAGAACGGTTAATGGATGGTGGGTGTGTATGGACTACCGCAAGCTCAACAAAGTGACCCACAAGGACCATTTTCCCTTGCCATTCTTGGATCAAATGCTAGATAGGCTTGCGGGTCGGGATTTCTACTATTTTTTGGATGGGTATTTAGTCTATAATCAGATTTTGATTGCCCCGGAGGATCAAGAGAAGACCACTTTCACATGTCCATATGGTACCTTTGCCTTCGCCCGTATACCCTTTGGTCTTTGCAATGCACCCGCCACTTTCCAAAGGTGCATGATGGCGATCTTTACAGATATGGTTGAAGATTTCCTTGAGGTGTTTATGGATGACTTCAGTGTAGTAGGGGATTCCTTCGATGAGTGCTTGAGTAATCTTGACAAAGTCCTTGCTCGCTGTGAAGAAACCAACTTGGTGTTGAATTGGAAAAAATGCCACTTGATGGTGGAAGAAGGTATAGTGTTGGGTCACAAAATCTCGAGGAACGGTATTGAGGTGGACAAAGCAAAAATTAAGGTGATTTCTAAGTTACCACCACCAACTTCGGTTAGGGGAGTCCGGAGCTTCCTTGGGCACGCCGGGTTCTATCGGCGTTTCATTAAGGACTTCTCTAAGGTGGTCAATCCTTTGTGCAAATTGCTTGATAAAGATGCCAAATTTTATTTTGATGAGAATTGCATGAGTGCCTTTGAATTGTTGAAGCACAAGCTTACCACAACTCATATCATCACGGTGCCGGATTGGAGCTCTCCTTTTGAGCTTATGTGTGACTCGAGTGATGTAGCTGTGGAGGCAGTGTTGGGCCAGAGGGTGAACAAGATCTTCCACCCTATTTATTATGCTAGCAAAACTATGAACTCGACCCAAATGAATTACACCGTCACGGAAAAGGAGCTTTTAGCAATAGTCTTTACGATGGAGAAATTCCGTCCTTACTTGATGGGTTTCAAGGTCATAGTTCACACTGACCATGCGGCACTCCGGTATCTCATGACCAAAAAGGATTCCAAAGCGAGACTCATGCGTTGGGTATTGTTGCTTCAAGAGTTCGATTTGGAAATTGTTGATAGAGAAGGGTGCGAAAACCAAGTGGCCGACCATCTTTCTCGATTGGAGGAGCAAGGTCGACCTTCTGATGGGCTTGAGATCAATGACAGTTTCCTCGATGAGCAACTTCTTTCGGTGTCAATGCAAGAAATGCCATGGTTTGCCGACATTGCCAACTATCTTGTCACATGTGTTATCCCTTGTGAGCTCTGTTCTAACCAAAGGAAGAAGCTTAGGAGGGATAGCATGGACTTCTATTGGGATGAGCCATATTTATTCAAGATTTGCACTGATGGGGTCATCCGGCGATGTGTACCAGAAGAAGAACAAAGGTCGATTCTTGAGTCCGGCCACTCCTCACCATATGGTGGTCATCATGGAGGGGCAATGACTTCTTCAAAGGTGCTGAGCTGTGGTTTCTTTTGGTATTCTTTGTATAAAGATGCTGGTGATTTAGTAAAGAGATGTGATGAGTGTTAGAGGGCCGGGGTAATTTCAAAGAAAGATGAGATGCCCCTCAATACTATTCTCGAAGTGGATATTTTTTATGTGTGGGGTATCGATTTCATGGGACCGTTTGTCAGCTCTTGTGGGAACACCTACATTCTCGTGGCGGTGGATTATGTCTCTAAATGGGTTGAAGAAGTGGCTCTACCCAACAATGTGGCCCAGAGTGTTGTGGCATATCTCAAGAAGAGCATTTTTACAAGGTTTGGCACGCCTCGTGCAAACATCAGTGATGGGGGGTCGCATTTCTGTAATAAAGCCTTTGACACCTTGCTTTCAAAGTATGGAGTAAATCACAAAGTTACCACCCCCTACCATCCTCAGGCGAGTGGCCAAGTTGAAGTCTCCAACAGGGAAATAAAGAGCATGTTGTCAAAAATGGTCAATGCAAATAGGACTGATTGGTCAAATAAGTTGGATGACGCTCTATGGGCTTATAGGACAGCCTACAAGACCCCGATCAGTATGTCTCCATACGGATTGATGTTTGGGAAAGCTTGCCATCTACCGGTTGAGTTAGAGCACAAGGCTATGTGGGCCTTGAGAAAGTTGAACCTTGAACGGGATGTGGCAGCCAACCTTCGTGTGGAGCAGCTTAATGAACTTGACGAAATGAAGTACCTTCATGATAAGTATGCTCGTGGCAAGGAGTTCAAAGTAGGTGACTTGGTTCTCTTGTTCAATTCTCGGTTACGTCTGTTTCCGGGAAAGCTTAAGTCAAAGTGGAGCAGACCTTTTGAAGTGGTGTTTGTGACTCCGTTTGGTGCTCTTGATCTAAAGAACAAAAGTGGGGAAATTTTCAGAGTAAATGGGCACAGGGTCAAGCACTACCTGGGCAAAATTTATGATAGCCATGTGGTGGCACTTCTCCATCTAAATGAACTTGGTAACATGCGTCGTGTCGCGACGTTAAATCAGGTGCTTTTTGGGAGGCAACATGTGTCTTTATTTTTGTTTCTGTTTTTCTTTGATTTTCTTGGTAGTATAGGACTCATTTTTGCACTAACTGGTTTTTGGATGTTGTAGGATTATTTTGATGCAGGACAAAATGTTAAGTGTTGAATGTACAAGTCTCTGAAGTTGGCACCGTGACCGCGGTTGAAGTTTTGCGGTCCGCGGAGCCTCCTTATGTGAAACACTGCTCTCTGAAGTTTGCTTCGCGGTCTGCAGAGCCCTAGCAAAAGTCCATGCATATCTGAACCTTACTTTGCGGACCGCAGTTGGATTTTCGCGGACCGCAGTGATAGCTGGCCAAGTTCCCAGGACTATTGCATGACCGCGGACCGCGGTTGATTTTTTGCGGTCGGCGGTGGGTAAGTGTAGTGGGTCCCAGGTCCCTTCTATAAATAGTCCTTCAGGGCCTCATTTTACACTTTACGCACTTTAACTCTCCAGTTCAAGTGTTCATTTCATTCATCTACTCTTCATCCCAACCTCTAGTAAGTGTAATTATGATTCAGTAACTTCTTAATTTAATTATTTTCTTGATTATTGATAGATTTTCTTCTCTTTTTCACCCTTTTTCTTCTTTAAGCCTCTAACCATGCGAGGGTTTGTTTATTATGCTAAGTTTAGACCTTTGGTAGTTAATTTCACTGATCATACACGTAGGGTTTTAATAAAATGTGCATGTGAACTTGAAAATCACTGAAAAAATTAAAACCCTAGTTTTTGGTGTAAGCGCGGTCCGCGGTCACTTATTCGCGGACCGTGGTGCTTGAATTATATGGTCTCCAGTCATGACCGCGGACCGCGGTCGCTTTTTCGCGGTCCCCAGTGCCTGCCTTCAAAGAAGGGTATTCTGAACCCCACTCCAACGCGGCTGCGGTCGCCTTTTCACGATCCGCGGTGCTCACTTTCAGAGAGATCATTTCTTTCCAACCCCTTCACTGCGGACCGCAGTCAGTTTTTCGCGGTCTGTGGTACCCCTTCTGCAGGTCATCTGTCTGCTTCAATTCAACTGTGTATCCATGTTCTACCCACTCCTTTGGGTACTAACAATGTTAAATGTTTTAAACTTGCAGAGAATGGTTCAATCACGAGGTGGTGGCCGTAAACCTGGTGGCAGGGGAGAGTCATCCCGGGGGAAAGGCTAAGGGGCAATCAAACTGGCCCCCAAAATCCGACAGGACATGAAAGAGACAAGAAAGGCAATCAGGGCAATGGATAGAGTTGCTTCCCAATCAAGAAGTGAATATGTACCCTCCGAGGGAGAGTCTTCAGAATCCATACCTGAGCACTACCCAGACTTCCCGGAGAGGTTCAGGCTGACCAATGAGCCATCTGTCTCTCCCCCTGCCCCAGCAGCACCCAACTCTGAGTCATCTGAAGGCTCAGCAGCAGGGAGTGGCCACACAGACTCCACCTCACCCACAACTTCCCTGTCAGGTGAACATTCCGGAGAGGAAGCAGCTGTAGATGAACCCCAAACAGGGGGTGAACCCCAAGTTGAGGGAGTGGAGAGAAAAAGGAACCCGGTGGTGTGGCAAGATAGGTTTGTCAGTGAGGCAGCTTTTCATCAATTTCGGGACTGGTGGCCGAAGAGAACACTGATAGTGGAGCGCAAGTTCACCACCAAAGATCTGTTGCCACTAAACCCAAATGTGAAGAGACAATTCACGGAGAGAAAAGGCTGGGACTACTTTACTTGTCGGATGCAAATGAACACCTGGTAAAGGAGTTTTACACAAATTTGTCTTTTCTGAAGAAGGACTCCAAAGCTACCATGGTGAGGAATCTCACGATATCGTTTGATGGGGATGCTTTGAATGCTTATCTAGATATGGATGATGTAGATGACGCACAGTACTGGGAGAAGTTGGAGGCGGGTGATGAGGCCTGTCATTGGCTAGTTGAGCACTTGGCCATTCCTAGTGAGACCCCTGACTGGTTTCAAGCAGGGATGACTATTTTCAGAAGAACGTTGAATTTTGAGGCTAAGGGCTGGGAGACGTTCGTGTGCAACAGGCTTGACCCCTCCTTCCATGAAAACACCATTCCTCTCCGGCGGGCTGTATTGATTGCTGCTATTATGGCGGGGTTCCCGATTAATGTCGGGAATGTCATGTCCACTGTCATCAACCGGGTGGTAAATGAAGGTGATCGAGCTTACCCTTTTCCCAACTTCCTGACTATGTATTTTGAGGATCAACAGGTGGAAAAGAGAAATTTTGATGTGAAGCTGAAAACAAAAGCCCCTTTCTCTTGGTATGATCTGAAAAGTGATGACAACCCGAAGAGCAATAAATTCAAGGGTAAATCCATCGCTTCCACTGGCCAGTATGAAGAGCCAGTGGTTGTAGTGGAGTCTTCTCATCCCAAGCCCGCCATCCCAGAGAGTTCTCCAGGCCCCTCCACTTCAGCAGACCTAGGGATTCCTTCATCCCGGACATATCCTCTGACTGCCCACAGACTCAGCCAGTCACTTGCCAGTATCAACAACTGGATGCAGGCAACTACTTCTAAGCTGTCTGTGCTTTCTACGTCTGTGGCAGCCCAGGCTACTCCTCCCCCACCACAGGTACCACAGTCAGTTGAGGACTCCCTCAAGGAACTTCTGGCCAACCAGTAGAAAATCCTTGAGAACCAGAAGTTGATTCTGGAAGCTGTTGGTGCACACGGGAAAGCATTAAAGGATCTTACAAAGGAGACCAAGAGGCTCAAGAAGACCCGGGAATCAACAGAGTCAGTTAAGGAGCTACAGAAGGAGGTGGATAGGCTAAAAGCGGATCACCTGCCATTGGACCTGTTGCTTCAGGACCCAGCTGCCCAGACTGAGCGGGAGCAAGATCTTGAGAGGCCGGCAAAGAGGAGACGGATGCTGCCCCGTACATAGGGTATTCAGTTAGAGTTGGCAGACCCACCAATGCAGGCCCAGGCTGCAGATCAGGACCAGTCCCAGATCTAGCAGGAGGCACAGAGCATTGAGGGTTAGTCTCAGATTCCACCACAGCCTACATACCCCACACAGGCAGAGGACCCCACACAAGTAGAGGGCCAATAGGGAGTTTTTCTTTACTCTCTCTCTCCTTACATTTTTGAGCTATTTTGCTAGATAGCATTGAGGACAATGCTAGATTTTAGTTGGGGAGTGGCCCTATTTTGATTTTTGATTCTGGTGGATGACTGTATAATTCAGACAACATTTTTCTTTTTATTATGCTTTATTTTAGTTTTGGTATGTAAATAACTTTACTATTTCAGTACTTTTAATATTTTTCACTTTTGGTATGTATATAAAGTTACTTTTCATTGTATATATTCATCCCCTTATGTATATTCAACTAAATCCCTTCATGTACATATTCATTCTATCCTACGCATTTTACTTTCCGCATTTTTTCGTTCTATAGCTTCTTGTTTTGAATTTTTCGCGTGCAATAAGCCTTTGGTTTTCTTAACACCACGGTTCTTTCCAAAGGTGGAATTTGTGTGATCCGGGTGGCTCTTCCCGAGGATAGATGGTGTGACGACCTTCTTAAGGGTTTGAGTCTATTATTATTTTTGTTTCTTTTTAATAGTTAGTGAATAAAGGTGCTTCAAGAAAAGATCCACTTGGGCCTAACACATTTGCCTTTGATCCCATGGTAAAAAACAAATCGTTGTGTTTAGAATGGTGAAAGTTGTGGTCTTGAGACTCTTGTGTTGGCCGATAATCATCAAGTGGTTTTTCGGAACCATTGTGTTGCTCAAAGCATGACTAAGGTCATTGTGGGCCCCAGCTCTGTTTCTTTAGCAATCTCATAGCTTGAGTGGTTGTGGAATGAAGGAAATGTTCTTAAAGTTGTGGAATGCCTAGAAAGGAGAAAAATTGATTTGAAAGAACAAAAATGTGTGACAGTATGTCTCTCCAACCCTTCAGAAAGAGCCAACTGACTCAAAGAGTCAAAGAATGTGAAACAAATGAAGTGCTTAAGGGAAGATTGCACTCACTTTGACCAAATGTTTCCTACCTTTAACCAAAAGCCTTCATCATGTACCCACTAAAGCCCTATATGATCTTGAGTTGAACGAAACTTACATTAGTGGTGACTTACAAAAGAGGCAGGTCCATGGTACTTTGCGCCGGACTTGAGTCTTTTCTTTGAGAGAGATGAGTGAACTCCCATTATCCTCGTTCTGAGCATTACAATTCTAAAGTGAGGTGCTTAAGGAAAGATGAGGAGTATGAGTTTGGGTTCCACAATGACCAAAGTGGTAGTAAGAGTTTCATTGATGAGTCGTGTCAACTCTTGATGCTCTTGTGTCGCACTTAAATCCATGGTTTTAAAAGGGTCAAATGTTGTTAATGATTCATTTGCATTGAGGGCAATTGTTAGTCCCAATTGATGCTAGAAGAGGTTACCTTAGGACAGCCGAATTTTCTTGGAAATACTCAAAAAGGGGTGGGGTTTATTTTGTTTGCTTGAGGACAAGCAAAGGCTTAAGTTTGAGAGAGTTGATAACTAGGATTTTTACCTTGTTTTCCGCTCTATCTTGCTTAAGTTTTGGTTATAATTGTACACAGAATAGCCCCAAAAGCTTACGGGTTGTGCTTGTTGCAGGATTGAGCCAAAACTGATGACAATCAGTCAATGATCTACTCGAAAAGGGTGTGAATCTTGCACAAGTACCAAAAACAACAAGATGCCTATCTCAAGTGCCCACCGCGGTCGCGGTCCAATCTTTGTGGGCCGCGGTGGTGAAGTTCAGAGAGTCCACTTCAAGGCTAAGTGACCACCGCGGACCGCGGTCCAATCTTTGTGGACCGCAGTGGTGAGGTTCAGAGAGACGTTTTGAAGGGTAAAGAACACTGTGGCCGTGGTCCCATCTTCGCGGACAGCGGTGGCTAGATTCAGAGACCTCTTTTTAAGGCTAAAGGCACCGCGGCCGCGGTCCATTTACCGCGGTCCGCGGTCAAGCACTTTCAGAGACTTAGCAGCTGAAGACCAAAGCAGTCTAGCGCGGACCGCAATCGCTTTTACGCGGTCCGCGGTAACCCTGCAAGGGTATTTTTGTCCGGAATTTTGGCTGGGTATAAATATCTTCTTTTGTATTTTTTTAAAGGAAAAGTCTGGTATCAGCGATAGTAGTAGCTCGTGAATAGTGTTCCTTTACTTCTTCTTGCAATTTTCTTGAGATTTTAACATTGAATTATTGTGGTTTATTTTATAAATCATTTATATGGGTCTTACTTCATCTCTTTCATTGAATCTATCTTTGATTATGAGTAGCTAAACCCATTAGCTAGGGTTGTGGCTCAACCCTAGTGTGGGTATTTAATGGGTTTCTAAAATTAGGGCTTGGATATTTATGGGTGTTTGGTATTTGGGCTAATTTAGGGTTTTCTTGCCAAAATTAGTGGTTGCAAACACTAATTGACCTTCAATTGACTTGGGTCCTTCTTGAGAAAGAGGACTTGAGTCTAGAAAATTAGTCCAACAAGGAATTGGGACAAAATCAAGAGAATTGTAGTCCCAGTCAATGGGTTGAATCCAGAGATGGTAAAACCATACTTGAGTCCTAATTAACGGGTTAAACCTCGAGAGAGTAATACCCTACTTGAACCTAAATTGCTTGCATATTTGGCACTCAATTGGCCTCGAGAGAAGTAATTAGGCAAAGTCACTCAAACTACCGAGAGGTATAGAGTGGGCAATTTGGTGCATTGGTTATATCATTATCCCTTCATTAACATCCTAGCCTTAGGAATTGGAATTTGTTAAGTACTCGCCTAGGTAAAAGTCATAACCCTAGTGCCTTTATCCTTATAGAAAACAACTTCAAAAACAAATTAGTTAGTTAAATTGCAGTCAACATAGTATAAATCATAGTTGTAGTTTGAAAACCAACAAAATATGAGAAGTGTAATTAGAAACACGAGACACTACTAGATCACATAGACACTCACTCCAAATATTAACTCCCCGAGGAATCGATCCCGACCTATCGGGTAAAAGCTGAACCGACCCTCGTCTTCCTACTCTTTAGTAGTGAGAGTTAGAGCCGATCATACTTAATAAAGGAATTTGTTGCTAAAGTATTGTCCAAAAATATCGGTTTCATAAGAGAGGGACCTTATGTTTACGGTTCTCTTGAAGAGGACATCTCTTGTTCATTTCATCACAAGGATTTACAGTTTTTGTTAACTTTTAAATTATAAAATTAACTCATCATTTGGACAAGAAATAAGATAAACATAAAAGGAATTTGTGTTATTCCCTCTATTTTTAAAAGTACATAGGCATCCATTTACTTAAGTATATAAAGCTTCCAATACATGTGGCTAACTTGTACAACTTATTTCTACGGGGTTGATCATGTAGTCCCCGGTCCTGAAACATTGATCTCGATTTTCGTAATCCCCGATTTCTGTGGCACTCCTGATGCCATATCAGATATTATCCGCACTAGTATTCGAATGCGAAACATACGAATTCGAACACTGGAAGTCTTGTACCCAGATTACTTCATCGATGGAGACAACATGTGAACGGCTAAATAATCATTTTTTAATAATGGAACGCAAGGCTTGTCATCGAGCCAAAGATTATTTAACCATCTACATAGTTGTTTACCATCGATGTGAAAATTTTAGTGCCTTCCTATTTAAAGGCCTTTCCTTTGCCGATGATGCTTTCTTCGTAGTATGCTTTCCGTCACTACCTCGATAAAAACATTTCCAAAAAAAAATTCGATTTGGACAAAAACTGGCTGAAAGGAAAAAAGAGTGCAACACATACTTTCAGTATTGGCAGGAACCATAAGCAATAATACTTTTGAGGCGAGTCACGTTCCACTTGCTCGGTACTTTAACTCCATATTGGTTTTCTAACTCATACGATCCTTTACCAATGATAAGTGCAAACCGGTAAGGACCTTCCTATGTTGGTCCCATCTTTCCAGTATTGACTTCTCGAGTGCTATGTGTCACCTTCCCCAAAACCAAATCTCCTACCTTGAAACAACAGAGATTGGCCCTGCAATTATAATACATTTTCATCCTTTTCTTTTGAGCCACCATTCTCACGTATTCCAAGTCCCGGTGTTCATCGAGCAAGTCTAGCTTTACCACCAACACTTCGTTGTTTGCTTCGCCGTTCGTTCGGGAAAACTTCAAAGTCGACTTCCCCACTTCCATCTCTATCTGAGTCTCTCTGTGCTGCACATGAAAGAGAAAGGTGTTTCTCCCTTGCTCGACTTCGTCATTGTCTGATATGCCCATAGCACTCCCGGTAGCTCATCGGGCCACTTGGCCTTAACATCTTCTAACTTCTTCCTAAGGTTCTATGTAATTACCTTGTTACTCGATTCTACCTGTCCGTTAGAATTTGGATGGTACGGTGAGGATGTAATTCTCTTGATTTTTAATCCTTCCAAAAACTTTGTGACTTTTGAACCTATGAATTGTGGCCCGTTGTCACAAGAGATTTTCTTCGGTATTCCAAATTGGTAGACTATGTGGTCCTATATGAAGTTTACCACTTCACATTCTCCGAATTTTTGGTAAGGACCTGCTTCAACTTATTTAGTAAAATAATAAAATAAAACTAAAAGAAATCTTACCTTTCCAGGGCCCGGTGGTAGAGGACCAACTATGTCCATCCCCCATTCTATGAATGGCCAGGGCGACAACACTAAATGTAAACGTTCTGCTGGTTGGTTTACCATCTATGCATGACGTTGACATTTGTCATATTTTTGAACGAATGCCTTTGCGTCTTATTCCATCAGGGGCCAATAGTAACCTGCTCTGATCAACTTTAGAACTAACGAGTCTGCACCAGAATGATTTCCCCAAACTCCTTTATGGATTCCCTCGTCACATAGTCCGCCTCTGAGGCCCCTAGTCACCGGGCCAACAGTCCTTGGAATGACCTCCTGTATAAATACCCATCTATGAGACATTAGCAAGTTGCTTTGGTCATTAATGCCCAAGATGCCTTTTGATCCTCGAGTAATTTACCATGCCGAAGATAAACGATGAACTCGTTCCTCCAGTCCTAGACCAAGTTGGTAGAATATACCTCGCAGTAACCATCCACGTCTAACACCGAATGTAGAAGTTGGACCATACCAGAATCAAATCCTTTCATTTTTGTGGATGACCCCAAGTTAGACAATGCATCTGCTTCCTCATTTTCTTCCCTTGGAATGTGGATGATGGACCATTACCTGAATCATGCAAGCAACGCCTGAACCTTGTTCAAATATTTTTGCATGTGTTCCTTCTTTGTGTCGAAAATCTCATACACTTAGTTTACTACCTGCTAGGAGTCACATTTCTCTTCGATGACCTCAGAGCCTAGTCCTTGAGCTATTTTCAGTCCTGCAACCAAAGCCTCATACTCGACTTCATTATTAGTTAACAGAACAGTTTTATTAACCTGCCTCAGGGTTTCCCCCGAGAGCGTGATTAGAACTATCCTTAGACCGGACACTTTTACATTAGAAGATTTAGCCGTAAATAAGGTCCAAACTCCCAATGCCATTTCCGACACCAACACTGCTTCCTTAGCAGCTAAGGGCATTAACCCAGGACTGAAATCAACCATACAATTGGCCAAAATGTGCAACTTGATTACAGTCCTGGGTTTGTACTCCTTGTCAAATTCTCTAATTTTGACTGCCCATTTAGCCAAACGGCCTGAAAATTCACGTTTGTGAAGTACATGCCTTAAGGGAAAGGTTGTCACAACTGCTATCGGGTGGCACTGAAAATAAGGCCTAAGCTTTTGAGAGGCAACTGCGAGAGATAAGGCCAACTTGTCGAGGTACAAATAATGAGTCTTTTCTCTAGAAAATATATTAATAATCTAATAAATAGGAAGTTGCATACCTTCTTCCTCTCGGACCAAAACGTCACTTACCGCTACGTCCGAGACCGCACGATATGTTAATTACTGATCGCCTTTCCTAGGTTTGAGAAGTAACAGAGGGCTGGACATGTACCTTTTTAGGGTTTTCAATGTTTGTTGGCATTCTGGAGTCCATTCGAAATCGTTCTTCTTTTTTCAGAAGTGAAAAAGTGATGACACTTCTCTTTTTAGGATCTTAAGATCTTCTTAGAGCCTCCAAGATTCCGGTCAACCTCTGTACTTTCTTCACACTTATCAATTGGTCCGAATTGTCCTGGATATCTTTGATTTTCTGGGGATTTACCTCGATCTCTCTTTGCGAGACCAGGAACCCCAAGAACTTACCGGAACCAACTTCGAACGTGTATGTCTCTGGGTTAAGTTTCATATTATGCTTCCTCAGAATGTCGAAAGCTCTTGGAGTTGTTTCAAATGATCTCCTACATTTGAAGACTTGACTAATATGTCAGAAATATATATCTCCATTATTTTTCCTATCTGATCCTCGAACAATTTATTAACGACCCTATGATAAGTGGCTCCGACGTTTTAAGCCCAAAATGCATCACATTATAGCATATGTGCCAAAGTTTGTTATGAAATAGGTTTTCTCCTAATCCTCCGGGTTTATCTTGATTTGATTGTACCCAGAGTAAGCATCGAGGAAACTTATTAGCTCGTGTTCGGCCGTATCACCAATCATTTGATCAATGTTCGGCAACGGGAATGAGTCTTTAGGGCATACCTTATTTAAATCATTGTAGTCTACACATATCCTAAACTTGTTATTCTTTTTGGGTACTACAACTACGTTGGATAAACATTCTAGATAGTTTACCTCCCATATTGAACCAATATTGAGTAATCGGGTTACCTCTTCTTTAACAAACTTGTTCATGACTTCTACTGTGGGGAATTTCTTCTACCTTACGAGTGGAAATTTAGATCCATACTTAGCTTGTGGACCGCTACCTCCAATAGGATACCTGTCATATCCGAGTGCGACCATGCAAAGCAGTAAATGTCATTGTGCGGTAGAGGTTGGTATCCTATTGGAGGTAGCGGTCCACAAGCTAAGTCCGCTACCTCCAATAGGATACCTATCATATGACTCTTAGGATACCATGCAAAGAAAATCTATAAATTCTAACCCGAGATCGGGATTTAACCATATTCCAAGATAAAACATACTCTCCAAAAACTCTTCAAACAAGGCCACTTGCTCGAGTTCTTCCGTGGTCGACTTGGTCGCATCCGTCTCATCTGGTGCCCGAAAATACCTTGGAACCTGATGGGATACTGATGAATCCTCGCCTTTATCAACTTTATTCGAAAAATGAGAAGGCGTTGATTCCTATAAATGCTACTTGTTGGACTCCTTCCCTTGCAGCTGGAAATAGTCACCTTGTTTATCTCTCTCGCCACAGGCTGGTCTCTTCCTATTTGCTTGATTCCCTCCGGTGTTGGAAATTTCAACAACTGGTGATATATTGAGGATAGAACCTTCATCTCGTGTATCCGCAACTTTCTTAGGATTATATTATAAACTATATCGCGATATACCACTTCGAATAGAGAGGTCTTCGTCACCCCTTCAGTGTGTGTGGGCATTAAAATCTCTCCTTGGGTTGTCACCCTTGTCAAGTTGAAGCCAGCTAAGAGTTTTGTCGTCGGAATGATGCTGTCGGTTAACTTCGCTTGTTCCAGAACTTCTATTGAATGATGTTGGATGAACTTTCTAGATCAACCATAACACACTTAATTTTGAAATCTAAAACATTGAGAGAGATTACCAAAGAGTCATTGTGCGGCAGAAGAAGTCTTTTTGTATCCTCCTCCATGAAGGTGATATAATCTTTCACGATTTCCCGGAGTCTGTTGTTGTGAGTCACCGATATATTTGTTTTATTTGTTGCTAAAAAAGGTAACACCATTGAATTCGTTTCCTCCAAGGATCATGTTGATATTCATCCGAGGTGACCCTTCTTCTACCTTCGATGACTCCGCATTGTCCCGACTTCAACCATAGTTTTTCTTAGCTCGTTTACTTAAAAATTCCCCAAGATGGCCATTATTAAACAATGTTGCCACCTCTTCGCGAAGATGTCTGCACTCCCTAGTTTTATGGTCGTGACTCCCATTGTATTCACACCATAAACAAGGATCCCTCTAGCTAGGGTTTGATCGGATTGGCTTTGGGAACCGTGCTTCTTCGATATTTGTCATTGTCGATACCAACTCTACCAGGATAATGTTAAATATGTAATATGATAGCCTGGGATATGCGGAGTCTCTCTCCCCTGGCATCTTCTTCTCTTGTAACTATATGTTATTCCGGCCACGATCGACTCTTCTATAAGAAGAAAACCTATTTGATGACTGAAACCCTTTGCTGCTAAGCCCATCGGTCTTTTTTTATAGTAGAAAACGAGCTCTAGAAGAGCGCCGATCCGTATCAAAGTTGCTCTTAAATTTGTCCTGGTTTTTGTCCCGACCCCGTCCCTTGGTTGACACCGAAGACCCAAGCTGATCGCCTTTTATACTTATTGTTGACTCATAACGATTATGGACATCTGTCCATGTGGTTGCCTGAAACTCGAGGAGGCTCTTCTTCAGTTTTTGGGAGGCATCAGAACTTAGTGGATTTAGGCCCTTTGTGAATGCCTCCGCTGCCCACTCATATGGAATAACCGGTAGCAGCATCCTTTCTTTTTGGAACTGGATCATAAATTCTCACAGCAGCTGGGATTCGCTGGGCGCAATCCTAAATATGTTTACCTTCCTGGCCTAAACCTTTCTTGCTCCAGCATGGGGCTTAATGAATGCGTCTGCAACTATCTCAAATGAATCAATTGAATGCTCGGGCAAGAGAGAGTACCATGTTAGGGCCCTATTTGTGAGGGTTTCACCAAACATTTTTCAACAAAACTGAATCGATCTTATATTGATCCAAATCATTTCCTTTCATTGTCGTGGTGTAGGTTGTGATGTGCTCCTGTGGATTCGAAGTACCATCGTATTTTGGTATGTCCTACATCTAGAATCTTGATTTTGAGGCCACTCTGGCACTCCACGCCCGGCCTCGAGAAGCTCAGGGCAGAGTTTGAAGTTTGACCCCAGGGTGCATCCCTCGAGGAAACATATTGAAGATTCACTGTATTCAACCTCGGGGCAGTATAAATCGATGACCATCATGGAAAGGCGGGAAATTTCCAAGGACACGTGGTTAGAGCTGACCAAGTCTGCAAGAATAGTACAAGTCAGTAATGAGCCATTATACAGTTGTACCAATAGAATTACCTTGTCATAATTATACATGTACTATATTGGGATTTCCCCCTCCTATATAAAGGGGACCTTTGTCATTTCTTAACACACATGAATATTCAGTACAATACAACATTCTCTGCTTTTCTTGCCTAAACGTGCTCAACAATTGCTCTACAAATCTACTGTTCTTTATTTATTGTCTTCATTAATTGTTTTTCATTTAGTGCTTATTATTAACCATAAAGGGCTATCCTTGAGGCCCCCAATATCACTGTTTCTCCGTTTATTGCTCACAACTTAGCGTTACAACTCGACCTCGAGGCCCTGTTTCAGCGAGCTTGAGGCCCTGCCTTGCAATAATTTTGGTTTGCATATCTTATTCTCTTTACTTACACTTATCATCTATTTCCTAACAACTAGTATTGAAATAAATCAGGTATTTTTAGAACCAAAAAATCAAATATAATTGTTAATACCATTTTCAAGGTAAACAAATCTCTACGGAATTAGTTATGGTGCTGCACTTGACTTAATCGGCAACTGTGTGTATTTTTCCGTAGTTGGACTTTTTAGCACCGGTGGCGCGCCCGAAATTTGATCCATCCAAACATGGGCGAAAATAATAATAAAGCAATGATGAAACTATTAAATTTAAAGCTAAATAGTAAAGTATGAGAGCAAAATAATAAATTATAGTGGTTGTTTTAATAAATTATAATAAATAATAGTGGTTGTTTTAGTGTTGGTTTTCTGAAAACACAAGTTATTTTTCACACTTTTTCTTGTCCAAGAATCTTTTTCACAACAACGGTCTTGAACTTCATGGGGAGAATGGTGCAGCTGCCTCAGGCGCCTGTGTACCATTGCAAAACCCTGGGATGGCACCAGCACCAATCCACGTCGACGTGGGCTCACGCAACGCTCAACATGTCGACATAAGCTCCCATACTGACGTAAGTGTGCGCGGGGAAAACCAACATGAAGCGCAGAGGACTCCAGCTCGGGAAGAAAGAGAAGTTAGTCTTCATGTCATTTTTTAGATGTTACAAGCACAGCAGCACCGGAAACGGCTCCTCGAGTCGAGCAGGCGCCGAAAAGATCAATTAACAACGGATCAGCGGTAGAACCCGCCATAATGAATATGCTCGAGGACCTCACAAAGAGGATTGAATCGGGAGAAAAGAAGATAGAACCTAACGACAAAAAAATGGAGACCTATAACTCAAGGGTCGATCAGATCCCGGGAGCACCTCTGATTCTGAATGACGTAGATTCGAAGAAGTTCGTGCAAAAACCATTCCCATCAAGTACGTCTCCGAAGCCCATTCCGAAGAAGTTCAGAATGCCCGATCTACCGAAGTATAACGGGACCACGGATCCAAACGAGCACATCACTGCTTATACTTGTGTTGTAAAAGGGAATGTCCTAAAAGATGATGAGATTGAATCCGCCTTGTTGAAAAAATTTGGGGAAACACTGTCAAAGGGGGACATGATGTGGTATCATAACCTACCCTCGAATTCAATGGATTTGTTTCCCATGTTGGCAGGCTCTTTTGTAAAGGCACACGCCGGTGCCATCAAGGTCTCTACGGGGAAGTCCGATGTCTTTAAAATCAAAAAGAGAGAAAACAAGATGCTAAGGGAATTCGTATCTCGCTTTCAGATGGAGCGAATGGAATTACCACCAGTTTCCGACGACCGGGCAGTGTAGGCCTTCACTCAGGGTTTGAACGACGAATCTCGATAGTATCGAAGTAGCTAAAGCAAAATTTGATCGAATATCCCGCCATGACTTGGGTGGATGTGCACAACAGGTATCAATCGAAGATAAGGGTCGAAGACGACCAATTAGGATCCCCCTCGGGCTAAGTATATCCTAGAAGGCTCTTAGAAAAGGAACAAAGGTTTACAGAGAGGGAGTCGAGACCAAACAAGGAAAGATCCTCTTCGCCAGGAGGAGGCGGTCTCATTGAAACGGCTTCCCCGAGGCCTTCACAAGCGTAAAATGTCAAACTTACCACCAAGAAATCTATTTATGAGTTATTTAGAAGTGACAATGATGAGGGCATACCATGATTTTTGACCTCCCATCGAGTTTTTGCCAAATCACGCCAAACACGTTTGTCATAGGAGGAGGTGGAATCTAAGAGCTTAACCCAACCCAAGAGGTCCTTGACCACGCCAGGAAACCACACGGTGGCTACGCAACCAGAAGAGAATCAATTCAGAAAAGAAGAAGGGAATTAGTTCGAAAGGGGAAAAGAGGTGATTCAGATGATAAAACATGCTCGATATAGGGACACTTACGTCTCATATTCCATTCCTCAAGGAATGACATCTTCTCGGCAGGGATGAGGTCTGAGGTTCTGACTCGAACAAACCGGCTCATCCACCCCCGGTCTTTATCTTCGTCGATACTGGAAAAAAATGCTTTGGTAGATCAACGTTGCAGTTTGACCAGGCCCCCTCGATAGAGATGAGGGATATACAATCTAATCAGATGATTGAGGGTGAAGAGCATTCCCTCGACCATGTTAAAGAAATATCTAATTAAATAGACGATTCTCCAAAAAGAAGGATAAATTTGACCAAGTGTCACTCGATATTGTCAGCAAAAATCGAGGATCAGTGGGTCTATCGGTGGAGGAGAAGAATCTACGGGACCTAAGGTAAAAGGATACATATATACGCTGAGGAAACCAACTTTGTGTGTAATTATACTTTCTTCCGATGAAGGGATCTCCACTTGCACCGCCTCCCCCCAACGACAATCTATTTTTACCTTCTTTATGTCAGTTAATAAACTGATGTACCGAGACATGGGCTCACATCGGCTCGGTATCGAAGGAGGTTTCAACTTTGAGATCGGATGATGTCTCGAAAAGCCCAGGAATACACTCAATACGGGGAGGTTCTTTTGTTTTGCTCTTAGACGAGCGTGACGAAGAAGAGGTTTCCTCTTTTTGAGGGGCCGTCTTAGATGTTTTTGTCATAGTTGTGATAAAATTTCAGAAAAAGAAGAGAAAGCTGATGAACGCAGAAAGAGGTTGAAAACAGAATGCTGTTGATGAAGGTCTGAGGATTTGAAGATGCTGTAAAAGTATTAAAGAAAAAAAGGGAAGTATTTATAGGAATCATCTAAGCATGTTGGAGGAGTTGAAAAGGCGGCCAATAGCGGTTCGTGGGCTTTTTCGAGAACCGTGTTGACAAAGACCTCTGTACGACCTTTCTGTCACATCATTTAATGATCTCACGTGGCTGACGTCATAATGAGGATATCGAAGAGGCGATAATTCAAGATTGTTTCTTATCATTTTATTCTAAGAAATGCGGGGACTATCTGTATACGTACAAAATCGGGGAGCCCGATTTTGAGGCCACTGTGGCACTCCACGCCTGGCCTCGAGAAGCTCTGGGCAGAGTTTGAAGTTTTACCCCGAGGTGCATCCCTCGAGGGAATATATCGAAGGTTCACTGTGTTCAACCTCGGGGAAGTATAAATCAATGACCATCATGGAAATGCGAGAAATTCCCAAGGACACGTGGTTAGAGCTGACCAAGTCTGCAAGAATAGTACGAGTCCGTACTGAGCCATTATACAATTGTACCAATAGCACTACCTTGTCATAATTATACATGTACTATATTGGGATTTCCCTCTCATATATAAAGGGGACACTTGTCATTTTGTAACACACAAGAATATTCAATACAATACAACATTCTATGCTTTTCTTGCATAAACGTGCTCAACAATTGCTCCACAGATCTACTGTTCTTTATTTATTGTCTTCATTAACTGTTCTTCATTTATTGCTTATTATTAACCATACAGGGCTATCCTCGAGGCCTCCAATATCACTGTTTCTCTGTTTATTGCTCACAACTTAGCGTTAACTCGACCTCGAGGCCCTGTTTCAGCGAGCTCGAGACCCTGCCTTGCAATAATTTTGATTTGTATATCTTATTCTCTTTACTTACACTTAGCATCTATTGCCTAACAACTAGTATTGGAATAAATCATGTATTTTTAGAACCATAAAATCAAATATAATTGTTAATACAATTTTCAAGGTAAACAAATCTCTACGGAATTAGTTATGGTGTTGCACTTGACTTAATCGGCAACTGTGTGTATTTTTCCATAGTTGGACTTTTTAGCACCGGTGGCGTGCCTGAAATTTGATCCATCCGAAAATGGGAGAAAAGAATAATAAAGCAATGATGAAACTATTAAATTTATAGCTAAATAGTAAAGTATGAAAGCAAAATAATAAATTATAGTTTTTGCGTGCCGAATGTCTCGTATCCTATAATGGTTGTAACAACCTCACTATTTGTATCTCTACCTAGGGAAACAAGATCCTAGAATCAAGCTCCTCTTTAAATGAGAATAAAAGTGTCATTGATGAATACATAACGGCAGGCCTTGAATGGAAATATTCTCTGTAACAACTGATCATTTAACGCTGGCAAATATTCTCTCATTGAATGTTGTCAGATGGCAAATCTTTGAACTTCTACCGCTGACTACGTTCTCTTCGAAATCCATCCGGTACCGGTCACACGCATCGCATTCAATACTAATTTTTTCCGACTCGACTTTTGTCAATCTTCGGGTCCACGTGTCATCTTACAATTCGAATACTTGTTATCGATCAATTTTACCCCATACAATGTTAGTAGTTTTTTAGGGTTCTATTTGCGCTTTTTTCCTTTCTTAACTATCTGGTATTCAAAATTTGCTTATCCCTCTGCTTCAATATAATGTTCCTTACAAGAAGTCTCTTCATTTTTATGGTTTGAACAAAGACCTTTGAACGAGGATGAAGAAATTCATCTACCCAAATCCCACCACACTCCTTAAGGATTTATTTTTTCTCTTATCTATATTATATTAAAAGCATGAAGGCCCTTAGCGAAATGTCGTTCGTTCTTTTTACCTTTTAAAATATATTTTTACTTTGGAAAAAATCGTAATTAAATTATTGTCCTAATATTTAGTAATTTAAATCAACTAAAATTTAGAGTTTTATATCTTCCCTTCTTTGAATTATGTAGGAAATCCTAATATTTAAGACTTAAATTAAAGACTTTGAAAGGTAACTAATTTATATATGTTCACGTATGGAAAATTTGTATTTGTTATAGAGTCCAAGTCAACATAGAATATTTGTAGTATATCTTAAAGTACATTTATTATTTTTTATCCAAAGAAAGTGTAGTGGTTTAAAGAAACACATTCACGAGATTTCTTTGTTTCTTTTTTACTTTTGTCTTGATTTTGCCTACATTAGTTTAACTTCTATTATCAACCTTCAACCATGTAAACGTTGATAATATTCTCAAGGCAAGAATCGGTTAATAAATTGAAGATTCTATTTTTATTGAGCTCAGTTGACATAACACAATTAGTTATTTCGAAAATTATTTGACAATTAAAACTGTATAGAGTCCTGCAAATTAGAATTAAAACAGTAGTAATAATTTTATGTTTCAGTATTCTTGTGTTTATAATAAAAAGTTTATGTATAAATATAAATTCCCCATTACCCACCAACTATTTATTCTTTTAAGTATATGACTCCGTGTTGGATAAATTGCAACATTTCTTCCTTTACTAACTATGAAGTGTTTGAACTCAACTAAACTTTCTTATATGATACATCTTAGATTAATTGGTTATATACTAGCAATGTGTTTGATTAACTAACATTGACCAAATTAAACTAACTACTATGAAACATCCATAAATTCCTAAATATGATACACATAATTAGTTCATACACAGAGAAATTCAAATACATAATTACGTACTTAAGTATTGATCTTCTAATTAGACAAAGGTTTATTAAATAATATTTCGTATGAGCATAGATTATAAGTATATTTGAAAGACACATTAAATACTATATAACCGAGTCTTCCTTCTCCTTTTCTAACCGAAAATTTTGTATGAATTATGATGCTACTCATATATTGGTATTTTGACAATTATGATGGGTCAAGATGCTAAAAGCATAATGAGATTATTGACTTTAGTTAGCTTAGTAAAAATAAAAGGAACAATAGAAAAGAAAAATATGTAAATAATTATCTTTGCTTCTCTAGGTATACAATATTAGTCCATTACTATTTAATCAAACACTCATTTTATAAATTTTATGTACCAAAATGTGAATATATACTCTAACAAATACTATAATTACATATAAAATATCTCAATATTAAAAATTATTATACTCAGTGACTCAACATTAAATTCTAAAAATACTTTCAAAATGATAATTAATAATTGCACGTCAGGCATACATAGTTTAGTATATTTATATAATTTTTTAAGTTTAATGTACATGCGCAAAGCGCGTATCCTTAAACAAGTTATAGAGAAAGTGCTAACGATCACAAATGTTTAACCAAAAAGTAAGATTTTTAATCAAAGCCTTTTTAGAAGAATTCGGGTTACTGATAACCAAGTACTCCTTACTCACTCAACTATTCAAAAGGAAATAAGCGTGATAAAAGATATTGAAATAATAGATTGAAAGCAAAGAAAAATAATTGTATTCCAATAGAAATCAGAACATGTCTTTACAAGTGAAATTCTCTTCCCTTATGTAGATGTTTACAAATATAAAGTTTCCTTCCATTTATGGCCGAATCATTAAGAGCTTTAATAGCATTAATGATCCGTTATAATTGGTAATCGTAACTATTCATAAAGATTCTGTAACAATTCTGATTCCCCCTCCTCATTAATTGAAGGTTCATGAATCTTCCCTTTTTACTGTCTTGATTCATTCCGCCCCTGTCTCTTCATCGACTATTTTATGCTCGAGCATAAGCGCCCTTTCATCTCGTGAGTAATTAGCTCATACCTCTTGTAACTCGTACATCTTTTAAGTGTAATATTCCAGTTTTCATCTTCTCATTGTTCTACGTATCATGCCCTGTCAGTCAAATATAATTTCACGTGTATTATTTCTTTTCCACCAATACAACAAATTATTGCAAACTAGTGTAACCTTCATAATTTACCTTTGGCGTAAGGAAGCATAGTTTTGTTACGTATGTAATTTGAAGATGCTACTAACTTTGTTCTTGAGTTCTATGATTGCTAGTTGTTATGATAATAATATTGTCGAGTAACATTCTATAGCATATAGCTAGGTGTCATAAACATGCTACAATACATGTCTAATTTGTCATGTTAGTTATGCTTTTTTATTGTGCACTTGCAATCCCCAATGATTCGAAACTTTTTTAGGTAAAGTTAGTGAATCAAAAGGTGTTTTTGCGGAAATTAATCAATTCCAAAATAGTGCCCTACCTTTTATATCTACGATGGTGATCTCTCTGTGTTTTTAGGGAAAGACGTGTATAAATTTAAACCTTTCATTACTTGATGAGTACAAGCAACGAGATGACTACGTATGCCAAGAAATTCTTTTGCCTTTCTTTTTCTCAAGCCTAAATTATAGTCTTTCCCGTTTCATTATATAGACCGGTATAGAGTTAAACAAAACAAAAAACAGTTTTAACATATAACACATCTAAGATTGTGTACGAGTAAAATACGGGACAAAGTTTTTCCCGACTCCACGATGAGAGAATGAAGGGGAAGTACAGATCGACGTGATTATAACCGAGGCCAGGAACTCCTCATATCGAGAGTCGGGAATAATGAACGATGTATCTGAGATCGGACGCGGTAAAGTGACGTACCCCGGACCGAGTATAGTTTTCGGACCTCGGGAGACGCGGTGAACAGTTATGCATGACGGATAGGGGACCGTAATATTCACCTCAACTGGATATACGGCGCAAAATCCGTTCTGTATCAATAATAGATCAACAATTACCGGGAAAAGAAATTTTTTACCATTTTCAGACTTGTACTAGGACTGAAATTCTCCTACTATATAAAAGGGGAAGTTTTTCTTTAGTCTGACATATTGAATTAAATTGAATTAAACGATGTATCCTTTAAACTGCGTACAAATTTAATCGTTACTCATTTTTGGGGTAAACAGTTTGACGCTCACCGTGGGGCTAAGGATAATATAGGTAATTTGATACGAATCTCCATAACACACCCTATTTTAAGCTTGTGAAATCTTAATTCCAAGCAGCAGGAGAATATCAAACTCTTAGTCTGCTCATTTGGACGTGGTCCCTGAGTCAGGCCATTACGACGAAAAATAATAATGTGATGCGTAGTAATGATGTGCCTCGTGCCAATCCCAATGGTGTCCCAGCCACCGATCTGGTAGATGCTAAATCGCAGGTGGCCATCAACAACAATTTGCCAACTGATCCTAAAAATAGTGTTCGCGGGGGACCCCGGCCAACGGGTTGAGAAACGCCCGAAGGTGAAGGTGATGGGGTGAGCCTACGATTGTCGAAATGTTGCAGGCTCAACAAGCAGTAATAGCACAATTGCAGAATCAAAGCCACGCCCCTAACAGGGTCGAGCCCGAACAATCTCGGGAAAATACTTGGAGAGACGAACAAGTTTCCATGAGACTAGGTGGAGTCGATCCCCGAGAAACTTCAAAGGTAATGAAGGGGAGAAACTTCAAAGGTAATGAAGATGCCCGAAGTATTAACAAAACAGGTGGAATCAAGCAAGAAAAAGATTGAGGCCACCGAAAAGAAGGTGGAAACACACAACTCCAAGGTCGATCATATCCGGGGGAACCTCCGAAGAATTTATCCAGAAGCCCTTTCCCCCGAGCGCGGAACCGAAGCTAATCCTGAAGATGTTTCAAATGCCCGACATTCCCAAGTATTATGGGACCATGGATAAAAATGAGCTTGTAACCTCTTATACATGCGCGATCAAAGGGAACGACTTGGAAGATGACGAAATCGAGTTAGTGTTGCATAAAACGTTTAGGGAAACTCCGTCCAAGGGGGCTATGATATGGTATCATAACTTGCCTTCAAATTTCATTGACTCATTTGCTATGCTTGCAATGTTTTCGTAAAGGCCCATGACAAAGCCATCAAGGTCCAGACCAGAAACTTAGATCTTTTCAAGGTCAAACAAAGGGATAACGAGATGGAACGGATGGATCAACCACCGGTTGCGGATGATTGGGTCTTTCAGGCGTTCACTGAGGGGACCAATGCCCAAAATTCCTAGCCTCTCAACAGCTAAAATAAAATTTGGTGGAGTACCCGGCGATAACCTGGCCCATGTCCCCAACAGGTACCAATCGAAGATGATGGTTGAAGACGACCAACTCGGGGCTCCTTCTGGATTTGTTTCCCCCATCAGAACCGATGATAGATCTAAGAGAGCTATTGATTAAGAGACAAGACCAGTCTGAGATTGATACGAGCCATACAACACAGATCAAAGGAGGAAACAGATCCGGACATCACCCGGCTACGAACGAGAAGAGAAATGATCGAGGGCCGAGCATCCGAGGCCTGTTGATCAAGAACGAGTTTTATAGGCCGCTCAGGAGTAGGGAAGCACCAAGATTATCGGAGTACAATTTCAACATGGATGCCACAAGTATCGTGTTGGGCATAGGGCGCATCAAAAAGACCAAGAGGCCCCGACCATTGCAGTCCGACCCTGCCCAGAGAGATCCTAATTTGATGTGTAAGTATCACGGCACTCACGGTCATAGGACCGAAGATTGCCAACAGTTAAGAGAAGAAGTTGCTCGATTGTTCAACAATGGGCACCCTTGAGAATTCCTAAGCGAGCGAGCCAAAAACTACTTCAGAAACAGGGACGCCAAAAATAAGTCGAACAAGATGAGCCTCAGCATGTGATCAAGACGATCATTAAGGATGTCTATGTCCCCCAATGGCCAATGATAATACTCACTAAGGTGTCTATTACGAGGGAAAAACGCAGTCGGTTTACGTTTTAGAAGGAGCTATCTCGTTCAGTGATGAAGATGTCGAGGGCATCGTACAACCTCGCAATGATGCACTGGTAATATCTGTACTCATCGGTAAATGTTGGGTTAAACGTGTTTTAATTGATCCAGGTAGCTCGGCCAACATCATCAGATCATGGTTCATAGAGCAACTAGGGTTACAGGACCAAATCGTGCGACGGTCCAGGTATTGAATGGTTTCAATATGGTATGTGAGACCATGAATGGAGAGATAACTTTGACGTAAACAATGCCATTACAACCGAAGAAAAGAAGTTCTACATGATCAAAGGGTATATGAGGTACAATGCTTTATTCGAAAGGACATGGGTCCACAACATGAGGGAGGTGCACGCGGTCTCAACATTGAGAAGCACGGAACCGTAAAAAAAAAAGATATTAAATAACAATCAATGATATCATCCTCAACCAAATCGGAGAAACATGAAAAACGAGAGCAGACGATGAGGAATATTATTTTATCCCAAGATCATTCATAACTTCCGATGACACCGACACCACCAAATCAACGGTCGAGGAGTTGTAGCAAGTTATATTAATCGAGAACCTACCTGATTGAAAGGTATACATGGGCGAGGGAGCTGAGGAAACTTATTGAATTCTCAAAGCTAACACCGACTGTTTTTCTTGGTCCTATCTAGACATGATATGGATCCCACCAGAGGTAATAACTAACAAGCTGAGTTTGGACCCGAAGTTCCATCCGGTCAAGAAGAAGAGAAGTCCACAGTCCGAGATCAAACACGCATTCATAAAGGATGAGATATCCAAACTTCTAAAAAAAGTTCCATTCGGGAAGTTAAATACCTAGATTGGTTAGCTAACATAGTAGTAGTACCTAAAAGGGAAATAAACTGAGGAAGTGTGTGGATTATAAGGATATAAGCAAACCATGTCCAAAGGATTCTTTCCCTTTGCCTAACATCGATCGAATGATCGACGCAATGTCCAGTCACAAGATACTCAGTTTTCTCGACGCCTACTCTCGTACAACTAAATTCAGATAGAGCCGGACGATCAAGAAAAGACCTCTTTTATAACAAAGTCCGGCACCTACTGCTATAATGTAATGTCGTCTGGATTAAAGAACGTCGGTGCCAACTACCAACGCCTAGTAGATCGGATGTTCAAAAAACATATAGGAAACTCAATGGAAGTTTATATTGATGATATGTTGGTCAAGTCCCTATGAGCAGAGGACCATTTGAAACATTTGCAGAAAACCTTCCACATATTAGGGAACTACAACATGAAGCTAAACCCGGAGAAATGTGCATTCGAGGTCGGTTCGGGCAAGTTTCTCGGGTTCATGGTATTTAATCGAGGGATAAAGATCAACCCCGACAAAATAAAGTCCATAGAGGACATCACCATAGTAGACAACATCAAGGCGACTCAAAGATTGACCAGGCACATAGCCACGTTAGGCCAGTTCATCTCGAGATCCTTTGGATAAGAGCCATCGGTTCTTCTCACTATTGAAAAAGAAGAATAATTTTTCTTGGAATCCGAAATGCCAGCTTTGGAAGAACTCAAGAGATACCTGTCGAGCCCTGATCGGTTCCAACCCTACACCACTATATAGTAGCGAGGAGTGGTCGATGCAGTTTTACCCGATGATGTCGGGATCAATTTCCACAGGGAGTTAATTAGGTTTGGAGTTGGGTTTCTAACTAATCTAGATGTGCGTTTTGTTTCTAATTGCACTTATAAACATTGTTGTGATTGTTTCTATTCTAATTTTTATACTAATGAATACTAAGAGTAATCTAAATATAATATTTTTTTGTGAGAGTTTTCAACTGATAAAAGGCACTAGGGAAGCGACTTCCGACTAGGTGAATATCTAATGGGATCGAGAATCTAGGACATGCTTGTTATTATTAGGGTCGTGATATAACCTTCACACATAAGTTCTCACTCTATACCTCTCGGTAGTTTGAGTGACTTTGCCCGATTTGGCTTTCTCAACCTCAAATAGGTGTTCATGCAATGCAAGTGAAATTGGCTCAAGTCGGGTATTACTATCTCTAGGTTTAACCCTTGAATTGGGGCTATCAATATCTTGAATTCACCCCAATTCCTTGTTACCCTACTTTTCCTAGACTTAGTCCCTCTTTCTCAAGAAGAGCCCAAGTCATAAAGGCATGAATCAGTGTTTGCAACCACCAATTCTACAATTAAAGCATGAAATAAGCTAAATATCACTAACCCATAAGAAATTAAGCCCTAAAACTCAAGACCCATTAAATACCAACACTAGGGTTGGGTTACAACCCTAGCTATGAGGTCTAGATACTCATGATAATGGTGGAAATCAAAGATAGAGATGGAATATATGCCATAATATTCAAATACAAGATTAAAATCTAAAGATTAAAGATAAATCTACTCTAAAAAGCCAGTCATCAAATCAAAATAGGACCACCTCCCACCCCAAATAAAAGTTAGCATTGTCCTCAATGCTAAGAGCAAAAATAAAATCAAGGGAAAGATACAGAGTAAAGAAAACTCCCCATGAGGTCTCTGTCTTCGTGGGATTGTGTGAACTAGTGAGGTCCTGTCGTTGTCCAGACTCATCACCTCCCTCAGGATCCTCCAACTGAATCTCCATGTCCTCGGTATGGGGCACTACAAATCTTCTCACCGGCTCTCTGTCAGCCTTCTGCTCTGATGGATGTGTTGTGTGTGTTGCAAGGCAGTCTCCTCCATGAGGAGATCCAGAGGAATATCTCCGGCGGAAGTAAGCTTCTCCACCTCCTTCTTCAAATGCTATTGACTCTTCTTCACCTTCTTGACCTGTTTTCCTAGCTCCTTGATCACCTTCTTTTGAGTACCTAAAGCCTCCAGAATTTTATTCTGGTTGTCAAGGATCTACTTCAATGAATCCTCTACTGACTGAGGCATCTGAAGCTGTGCTTGAGCAACCTGTGTTGCGACTGCACTGGATTGGGCAGAGAGCTTTGATGTAGCTACCTGCACCACTTGTTGATGTTGGAAAAAGTTTGGTTGACCCGCAGTGCAGTTTGAGGGTAAGTTGAGGAAGAAGGTACAGATACTGATGGCCCTGAGGACGGAGGTGGCATAGCAGCAGACGAACCTTCGACTGTGGAAGGCTCGGACCCAGAGGCCACTACCCTTGGCTCTTCAGATTAGCTAGTGGAGGTAGTGGCTTTGACTTTGGACTTGGGGTTGTCTGGTCCCTGAAGGTATACCAAGAGAAGGGCCTTTTTGGATTCACCTTTGTATCAAAATCCCTCTCGTCTACATCTTGATCTTCTAAATACACGGTGAGGAAGTTTGGGTACGAGTATGATCTTTCTTCCTTCCCGAAAGCTTTGGATGTTTCTGGCCATGATGTTTCCCACGTTTATTGGGTACCCCGCCATGATAGAAGCCACAATAATTGCCCGGGGGACTGGGAGATCACTGTCATACTGAGAGGGGTCTAGGCGGCTGCACACGAATGTGGACCACCCTTTTGCTTCAAAGCTCGGATTGTTCCTATGAATTAGAACCCCAGGTGTAAGCCAAGCCGGTGTTGTCTCGGGGATGGATATCATCTCTGCAAGCCATGGACGTGCTACCTCATCCAATTCCACCTTCTCCAAGTAGAGGGATTCGTCCACATCATCGAACCCGTCATATTCATTCAGTGTCTTGCCATCAAGTTTGATTTTCCGGTTCCGTACTTTAGTCACATGTGTGCCCTTTTTTTATGTGGGCGACTTTAGCATAGAATTCTTTGACCAAGTACTCATTGGCCTCTGGTAGCTTTCTAGTGAAGAACTTCCACCCCACTCTTTCATTGAATTGCCTCTTAACATTGGGATTGTGGGGTAGAAGATCTTTCTTTATGAAATCCTTCTCGAGCATGAACGACCTTTGAGGCCACCATTCCCGCAACTTGTGGTAAGCTTTCTCACTAACAAATCTGTCTTGCCACACTGCGGTTTTTTTATCTAACCAAGCCTCCAACCCTGGTATCACCACCTCCCCCGTCATCCGGGACATCCTCTTCTTCATCAAAATTAATTGAAGCCGTTGTGGAGGCCGGAGTTGCAGCAGGTGGGGCAGGTGGTTCCGAAGTCTCACTACTTCCTTTTGAGCCATCAGAAGACCCAAACAAGGAGGTAGATTCATTAACGAGGCGGTAGGGTTGAGATTGAGCCTCTTGTTGGGTTTGGGCAGCTTCCCCCTCAGAAATCTCCCGGGAGGGGACATATTCACTAGTCTCAGAAGTGTCGGGAGTGGGTCTCCGGAGGGTTTGTTTCTTGCTAATCATCATTTGGGGAGCTAAGAGTGCGGTTTGTTTCCCTCGGCCCCGACCCCGACCCCGAGAGGTTTCTCCCCTCCCTTATGATTTTTTAGCTCTGCCACGAAATCGAACCATTATCTGCATACCCAATCTCTGAAGTTAGGTTTCCGCTGACCGCGGAAAAATGGGCGCGACCACGAAATATCAAATGCTGACCTCGTAAAAATGAATGCGGTCGCGGACCCAAATTGCTAATTCTCTAAAACTCAGCAACACGGTCCGCGAAATTACGGACGCGACCACGTAAAGTCGACCACTGACCGCGAAAAAATCTCCGCGTCCGCGGACTTGTAGGCTTATACAAACCTCACAAAAGTATGAACGTGGACCACGTAATTTGGACCGCGATCCGCGAAATTCAACCCCAACGGGAGCTGGTGACAAATTTTAAACTTAGGGTTTTCACTAAGTGAAAAAATTGGTTCAATTATCAATCATACTGAATAACCCTATCCCCCAATAGGCATTACGCAGTACCCACATGAATTTTTAGCATCAGTTAAGCATGATTTTTATTTTGGCATGTATTAAGCCTACAACAACAACACCAACAACAACAACCCAATTTGATCCCAACATGTGGGGTCTGGGGAGGGTAGCCTGTACGCAGACCTTACCCCTACCTAATGCAGGTAGAGAGGCTGTTTCAAATAGATCCTCGGCTCAGGAAGGGTAAGAAGAACATGTATTAAGCCTACTAGAAAAAAAAAAGTAAAACTTAAAGAAAAAGAAAATAAAGAATTAAAATAATACAATGAAATTCAGCATACCAGTTATGTGATTTGTGGTAGAAAAATACTCTTGATTAATGAGAGAGATTGAAGTGCAAAGAGGAGAAGATGAACAGTGTTCTATTGATGTGAAAGTTGGGAGGCCGAAAAGTGTAAAAGGGCTTGGGACCCTCTATTTATACTCATAGGACAGGGATCCACCAACTTACCTGAGCGCGGTCCGCGGAATTTCACCGCGATCTGCATTTTTTCCTTTTGAAGAACCCTTTCAGGAATAGGTTCACTAAGAGCGGAACCCTTTCAGGAATAGGTCCACTAAGAGCGGAAGAACCATTTCACCGCGAAAGTTTTAACGTGGACGCGAATACGACTTCAAAGAGTTTCTATTATGGACTTTTCAAGTCCGCATCTGCTGGTCAATTACGCCCTCGCGAAAAGCTCTCGCTGACCGCGAAATTTTGAGCGCGGTCAGCGTAATTCTCCACACTTAGATGAATCTTTTTCAGCAACAATCCTGCACTGCACAAATAATTCCTACACAAAGATCACAACCAGTTAGTTCAAAATAAAGCCTAATCTAAGAAGAACATAAAAAAGAAAGAAAATAAACACATAGGTTGCCTCCCTAGAAGCGACTGATTTAACGTCATGGCACGATGCATGTTACCATCATCATTGGAAATTGATCAAGGCCACCACGTGGCTATCATCAACTTGCCCAAGTAATGCTTCACTCAGTGCCTATTAACCCTGAAGATTTCATCATTTTTGTTTTTCAATTCAAGAGTACCAAAGTGCGTTACATGCACTACTTCAAAGGGGCCACTCCATTTGGACTTGAGTTTTCCCGGAAACAGTTGTAAGCGAGAGTTGAAGAGAAGAACCAAATCACCCTCCTTGAATTCCTTATTTCGGGCATATTTGTCGTTCAAGTATTTCATCTTATCCTTGTACAATGATGAGATTGAATAGGCATGAAACTGGAACTCATCGAGTTCATTGAGTTGCTCCACCTAGAGATTTGCTGCAACATCCCACTCAAGATTTAACCTCTTCAGAGCCCACATGGCTTTATGCTCTAGTTCAATCGGAAAATGGCACGCTTTCCAAAATACCAACTGGTAGAGAGACATACCGATTGGGGTCTTCTATGCAGTCCTATAAGCCCACAAAGCATCGTCGAGCTTCCTTGACCAATCTGTTCTATTTGCATTGACAGTTTTTGACAATATGCTCTTTATTTCCCTGTTTGAGACCTCCACTTGTCCACTAGCTTGGGGGTGATAAGGAGCTGACACCTTATGATTGACATCGTACTTTGAAAGTAAAGTGTCGAATGACCTATTGTAGAAATGAGAAACCCTGTCACTGATGATTTCCTGAGGAGTGCCATACCGTGTGAAGATATTTTTCTTTAGGAACTCCACCACATTTTGAGCCTTGTTGTTGGGCAAAGCCACGACTTCAACCCACTTGGAAACATAATCAACAGCCACCAGAATGTAAGTGTTGCCACAAGAACTCATAAAAGGCCCCATGAAGTCTATGCCCCACACGTCAAAAATATCAATTTCAAGAATAGTGGTGAGAGGCATTTCATCCTTCTTGGACATTCCCCCAGCACTTTGGCATTCATCACACCTCTTAACAAGTTCACTTGCATCTTTATACAGGGTTGGCCAATAAAATTCACAACTAAGAACCTTGGAAGCAGTTCTCGCCCCACTGTGATGACCACCGTAGAGCGAGGAATGATAAGCATCAAGTATACTCATTTGTACCTCCTCCTGGACACATCTACGAATCTCCCCATTATAATCCAAACTGTCTCGTTTGAGTTTCTTCCTTTGGTAAGAAGAGAGCTCGCACAGAACAATGTCGGTAACAAGGAAGTTAGCAACATCCGCGAGCCAAGGCATACCATTCAAAGAAACAAAGATGAGTTGCTCATCTGGGAATGCATCATTAATTTCGAGACTATCTTTGGGCCTCCCTTCCTCTTCTAAGCGGGACAAATGATCCGCTACCTGATTCTCACTTCCTTTTCTATCGATGATCTCGAGGTCAAACTCTTGAAGCAGCAAAACCCATCTCATTAATCTAGCTTTCGAGTCCTTTTTGGTCATCAAGTAACGTAGTGTCGCGTGATCGGTGTGAACAATCACTTTGGCACCCATGAGATATGGCCTGAATTTTTCCATGGCGAACAAAATTGCTAACAACTCTTTCTCCGTCACCATATAATTGATCTGGGCATCATTCATCATTTTCCTTGCATAGTACACTAAATGAAATATCTTGTTTATCCTTTGCCCCAAAACCGCTCCTACCGCAACGTCACTGGCATCGCACATAAGCTCAAAGGGTGAGCTTTAATTGGGTGCGGTAATGATAGGAGTGGTTGTCAATTTATACTTGAGAAGCTCAAAAGCTTTCATGCACTCTTCATTGAACACAAACTTTGCATCCTTTTCTAACAGCTTGCACAAGGGGTTCACCGCTTATGAGAAATGTTTGATGAACCTTTGGTAGAACCCTGCATGCCCAAGAAAGTTCCTAACTCCCTTGACGGAAGTAGGAGGATGTAGCTTTGAAATCACTTCTATCTTCTCTTGTTTCACTTCAATTCCGTTCTTTGAGATCTTATGGCTGAGGACATTGCCCTCCTCGACCATAAAGTGGCATTTTCCCAATTAAGCACAAGATTTTTCTCTTCACATCGGGCTAGCACTTTGTCAAGATTTTCTAAGCATTCTTCAAATGAGTCACCCACAACACTAAAATCATCCATAAAGACTTCGAGGAAGTCCTCCACCATGTCCGTAAATATTGCCATCATGCACCGCTGAAAGGTAGCGGGTGCATTACACAACCCAAACGGCATCTGTGAGAATGCAAATGTTCCATACGGGCATGTGAAGGTAGTTTTCTCTTAGTCTTCCAGGGTTATGAGAATCTGGTTGTACCCTGAGTACCCATCCAAAATGTAATAGTAGGCACGCCCGTCACGTCTGTCTAACATTTGATCAAGAAAGGGCAATGGCAAATGATCTTTGGGGGTCACTTTGTTCAACTTTCGTTAGTCCATTCATACCCTTCATCCGGTCACGGTCCTAGTAGGGATCAACTCATTTATCTCATTTGTCACCACAATCATACCCCCCTTTTTGGCACACATTGCATCGGTGAAATCCATGCACTATCCGAAATAGGATACACCACCCCTGTATCAAGCCATTTGATAATTTCCTTCCTGAAGACCTCTTGCATAGCCTCGTTCAACCTCCTTTGATGTTCCACGGAAGGTTTTGCATCATCCTTAAGTATAATTTTATGCATGCAAAAGGCGGGGATTATACCCCGAATGTCAGCCAAAGTCCATCCAATTGCCTTTTTTCTTCTTTGAAGCACCTTAAGGGTGGAATTTACCTGCACTTTGGTTAAGCAAGCATAAAGAATAACAAGTAATGTTGAAGAAGTACTTAAGAATATTCCTGAGGTGTGAAGGCAGAGGCTTCAACTCCAATGCTGGTGGCTCCTTGATTAAGGGCTTTGTCGGTAGAGTCTTCCAATTTTTCAAGTCCAAGGAGAGTTGACAGGGGCCATATTAGTAGGATCCCATTCCTTTCAAGGCATTTGCAAATTCAACCAAGCCTTCCCTTTCATCATCCTCATGGTTCAACAACAAAACTTCCATAGGGTCTTCCACATTGATCATGGCACTCGTGTAATCAACTATCACCTCCGTCACAAGATCCACAAAAGAGCAAACTTCATTACTATTTGGTTGCCTCATTGATTTGCACACGTGGAATACAACATTTCCATTGCCCACCCGAAAGGTGAACTCCCCTGCTTCCACATCAACTAGTGCCTTCCATGCTGCTAGGAAAGGCCTTCCCAATATTATAGGCACCTCATAGTCGACTTCGCAGTCGAGAATCACAAAATCAGCGGGCAAAATAAAGTTGTCCACCCGGACAAGAACATCATCAATAATACCAAGCGACCTCTTCATTGTTCTATCCGCCATTTGCAATCTCATTGAAGTAGTTCTCGGTTGACCAATACCCAATGTCTTTTAATACGGAGTTTGGCATCAAATTTATACTTGCTCCCAAATCACACAAGCTTTTTTCAAAATCCGCACTTCCTATGGTATAAGGAATTGTAAAGACCCCGGGATCTTCAAGCTTTGGAGCCATCAAGTGCACAATGGAACTCACTTGATGAGTCATTTTGATGGTCTCACAATCCACAGATCTCTTTTTAGTTACCAAGTCATTCATATACTTGTCATATCCCGGCATTTTCTCAAGAGCTTCCACCAAGGGCATATTGATAGACAAGCTTTTCATCATCTCAATAAACTTCTTGAATTGGTTTTCATTCTTTTGCTTTGCAAGTCTTTGAGGATAAGGTGGAGGACGCCTTGACAAAGGAGCCTTCGCTTTCGACACTACCGTTTCCGGTATGTCTATCACGTGTTCCCTAGACCGGTTCACATCATTTTGATTCTCCTCCTCGTTGTCATGAATATCGATCCTCACTTCATCATTCATATTCTCATCATTCACTTGCTCATCAATTATTGGATCTTCATCATTTTCCAACACAACATCTTCACTCACAATTTTCTTTTGATTGGAGGTACTAGCTTCTCCACCTCTACCGCTCCTTGTGGTCATCTCCATAGCATGCCCTGTATTGTTCCCACCCTTTGGGTTTACTACCGTGTGACTTGGTAGTGCCCCCTTAGGGAGAGTTTTCAATGCTTGAGAAATTTGACCCATTTGTACTTCCAAGTTGTAGATTGAAGTGGTATGGGAAGCTATTTGGGCATCCGAGTCGGCATTCCTTTCCATCATTTGTTTAAACATACTCTCTATCCGCCCCATATTATTGTTTGAAGAACTCTTCCTTGAGATTGATATGGAGGAGGATTGTTGGGTTGTTGATACATCGGAGGACTTTGAAAGCCCCGCCCCAATTGCTATTGTTGTTCCCCTAATTGTTTGAATTGTTGTTGTTACCATTGTTCCAATTTTCCTGGCCTTGGTTGCCCCAGTTTTGATTGTTCCCTTGAGATATCCATTGTTGATTTGGAGCATTGCTCCGTTGTCCTTGATAGATGTTGGCATATAAAACTTCCTCACTTTGATCATCATAACAATCGTCTTGGTTGTAACCACTACCACTCTGCTCATACTGATCTTGATTTTTTTGCACTTGTTGACCACGCTGTCGCCTCTTGTTAACCATTTGATTTACCCCTTTCATGGCGTTTACTTGCTTTGTCCCTTGAACTTGCTGAAGCTGGATTTTGCTAGCTGATTCAAAGTAGTTGTCAACTTAGATATGTCTTGTCCGTTGTCATAAAGTTCCTTATGAAGATGGATTACATTCGGGTCACCGTGAGGAACATTTGCCCGACTCTACCAAGCTGAAGAAGTGTCAGACATTTCATCAAGTATGTTACAAGCATTGGCATAAGGCATCTTCATAAAATTTCCCCCACTTAGTTGATTTACCTCGCATTGGTTAGTAGTATTGATACCCCTGTAAAAAGTCTGTTGAATCATTGCTTCAGTCATGTCATTGTTGGGGCATTCCTTTACCATAGTTCTATATCTCTCCCAAATTTCATGAAGGGGTTCATTAGGTTCCTGTTTGAAGGCTAAGAACTCATCCCTCAATGTCGCCATATGTCCCCGTGAGAAACACTTGGCTATAAAACTTTCAGCAACTCATCCCACGTGGTGATGTAATGGTTGGGGAGCCTCTCGAGCCAGTCCAAAGCTTTCCCTCTAAGTGAAAAATGGAACAATCTTAATCTCAGTGCATCCTCCGACACGTTTGTCTGTTTGCTTCCCCAGCAGGTATCTATAAAACCCTTTAGATGTTTATATGCTTTCTGATGGGGAGCGCCAGTGAAGAACCATCTTTGCTCGAATAAGGTCAACATGACATTTGTAATCTAGAAATTTCTCTCCCGGATCTGGGGTGGGACAATTGCACTTGTGTAACCTTCATTGGGAAGCACCCGGTGTACTGCCCTTGGAGGAGGTGTGGGAGGGTCTGGAATGTTGTCATTGGCCTGGCGGCCTCTTCTTTGAGCTTGAGGTACTAAATGAACCTCATCCTCACCATTATCATATACCTCCTCCCCCGGGAGAACATTGCCGAGAGGATCATTATTAGCCATTTTGTACCTAAAGCGATTAACACATAAAAGTTAGTAAAACAGAAGGAAAGAAAAACAAGACACATAACTAGTCAAATAGATAGCCAAAATCGTCTAACTCCCCGGTAACATCGCCAAAAAGTGATCGGTTCCAACCCTACACCACTATATAGTAGCGAGGAGTGGTCGATGCAGTTTTACCCGATGAGTCCGGGATCTATTTCCACTGGGAGTTAATTTGATTTGGAGTTGGGTTTCTAACTAATCCAGATGTGCGTGTTGTTTCTAATTGCATTTCTAAACATTGTTGTGATTGTTTCTATTCTAATTTTATACTAATGAATACTAAGATTAATCTAAGTGCAATATTTTTTGTGAGAGTTTTTCAAGTGATAAAAGGCACTAGGGAAACGACTTCTGCCTAGGTAAATATCTAATGGGATCGAGAATCTAGGACAAGCTTGTTATGAGTGGGGTCGTGATATAACCTTCACACATAAGTGCTCACTCTATACCTCTCGGTAGTTTGAGTGACTTTGCCTTATTTGGCTTTCTCAAGCTCAAATGGGTGTTCATGCAATGCAAGTGAAATTGGCTCAAGTCAGGTATTAGTATCTCTAGGTTTAACCCTTTAATTGGGGCTATCAATCTCTTGAATTCACCTCAATTACTTGTTAGCCTACTTTTCCTAGACTTAGTCCCTCTTTCTAAAGAAGATCCCAAGTCATAAAGGCACGAATCAGTGTTTGCAACTACCAATTCTACAATTAAAGCATGAAATAAGCTAAATATCACTAACCAGTCGCGTTATTCAGTTAAGCTCAACTTGCAGGGTCTCTGAATTTCAATCCACGCTCTCAGCGGAATTGTGACCGTGCATGTGTAAGAGCAACTCGCGGCCGCGTAATTTGGATGCGGACCGCATTCTTTAGTTAAGCCTAATTTGCAAAGCATCTGAATCTCAAACACCGCTCTCAGCGAAAATCCCATCGCTGCCGCGCCAAAGATTTTGCGGCTGCGCTTTTCCATCGCGGTCAGCGGTCAATTCCTGTGCCCAAAATAGCTTCTTTGAACCTCATTTTCGCAGACCGCATAATTATAGCCGCCTCAGCGGCGTTCCTTACGCGTTCGCATTTTTCCACCGCTGTCCGCGCTCCAGTTCCCATCTTGGGTTTGTGCAAGTTTGACTCCTTTATGAGTTCATTTTGTCTTCTTTTCCTCATTTTGACCAAACCCTACAAGCAAGCACATTAAGTTAGTTTTCGGGAATACCTTTATGCATTTTTTACCCAAAACCTAAGCAAAAGAGAGCAAATAATAGGCTAAAATCCCTAGTTATCAAGCCCCGCTTTGCTGCAAACTCCAAAGGCAAACGAACAACTATACCTTTACTTAGCGGTTTTCGAGGTGGCAGTAAGTGGTGTCCTAGTCTGGGAGGAAGAAGATACACAATTACCTATTTATTATATTAGTAGAACCCTAGGCAATGCCGAAACAAGGTGTCCTCACCTAGAAACGTTAGCGCTCGACCTACTAAGTGCTTCTAGGAAACTAAAAATGTAGTTTCAATGCCACCCTATATGTGTCGTGACCTCTTATCCACTGAGGAATGTCATGCATAAGCTCTAGCTCTTAGTCCGGCTGGCCAAATGGGTTGTAGAGATCAGCCGATACGATAAAGTACAAACCCCAGACCGCCATAAAGTCTCAAATTTTGTCAGACTTTGTGGCTTACTTTATGCCGGCCTAGATACCCGATTTCAAAAGGGAATTGTTGCTCACTTTGGGGGCTAATTCAGGGATTTGGACCCTATTCACAGACAAGGCCTCAAACGCGTAAGGGTTCGGGCTTGGTATCGTGTTAAAACCACTTACATGTAGCATAATTAGACAGTCTAATAGAACTGTAAAATTGACTAACAGTGAAGTTGAGTATGAAGCTACAATTGCAAGTCTAAAACTCGTCAAGAGCCCGGTGCCGAAGTGATCGAAGACAAATATGACTCCCTTCTCGTAGTAAATCAAGTCAACTGAACAATCGAAGTAAAAGAGGAATGAAGGCAGAGTTACTTGGAAAAATTTCAAGTAACCGTACACCAATTCAAGGAGTGGACTCTGCAGCACGTACCTCAAGATCCAAGAAGTGCGGCCGATACACAGGCCAACTTGGGGTCGTCTGTTGACTCCGATGAATTCAACTCGGGGGCAGTGGTGCATCTGATGAACTCAATGGTAGAAGAAGGTCATGATGAAGTAAACTCGACAAGTTTGAGTTTGGATTGGAGAAACAAATACATAGATTACATGAAGACAAGAAAATTGCCATCGGATCCCAAGCAACCGAAAGCCCTCCGCATCAAATCTTCTAGGTATAGCTTAGTCGAAGGGAAAGTTTTACGAAGAACCTTCTTTGGCACACTAGATAGATGCTTAGGTCTGGGAGAAACCGCCATGAGAGAAGTCCACGAGGTCACCTGCGGGAACTATTTGGGGGCAGAATCCTTGGTTCGAAAGCTAATCAGAGTTGGCTACTACTAGAATGAAATGGAGAAGGATGCGAAAGACGTCGTACGAAAATGCAACGAGTTCCAAAGACACACCCCGATGATTCATCAACCGGGAGATATGCTTCACCTGGTCCTGGTCCTGGCGCCATGGACATTTATGAAGTAGGGAATGGATATCGTCTGCCCCCATGCCATAGGCGTCCGGTAAGACCTAATATATACTACTCATGACCGATTATTTTTCCAAATGGTTCAAATCTCAGGCATACGAAAAGGTCGAGGAGAAATAAGTCATCAAATTCATCTGGGATCACATCATATGTCAATTTGGGATACCAGCCGAGATCGTTTGCGACAATGGGTAAACAAATTCGTCGGCGGTAAGGTAAGTAAGTTTTTCGAAGACCACAAGATCAAAAAGATATTGTCAATTCCTTAACACCCTAGTGAGAACGGGCAAGCGGAATCGAAAAACAAAACTATACTCCAAAACATGAAAAAGAGATTGACCGATTCAAAGGGAAAGTGGAAGGAAATCTAGCCCGAAGTCCAGTTGGCATTCCATACGAATTCGAAGATGAGTATCAAAGCGATTCCGTTCTCCCTAGTCTGCAGAGCGGAAGCCTTAATACCAGTCGAGGTAGGGGAACCGAGCCTCGGGTTCCAGTATGCTACCGATGTTTCAAACAGCGAGGCCATGGCCGAGCTTGGAACTATTGGATGAAAGGCAGGAAGTCGCCCTGTTTCGGTTGGCTGCCCAGAAGCAGCGAGTAAGCAGGTACTACAACCGAAGAGCCAAACTTCGACATTTTCAAGTCAGAGACTTGGTGTTGAGAATGGTAACACTACACACCAGGAATTCAAACAACGGGAAACAGGGCCCGAATTGGGAAAGACCATATAGAGTTGCTGGAATACCCGGTAAAGGCTCGTATAAACTCGAGTCAGGAAATAGTGTACAACTATCGAACAACTGGAACATCGCACACTTAAAGCTGTACTACTGCTAAGATACAGACTTAATTCCCTTTTCAATTTCTTTATGCTAGGTGGTTAGGATTCATTGTAAGGGTCAAACGGTCAAATGAACCGTGCCCATGTAGCCAACTCTAGCCACCACACAACGCTTATGCGCCTCCGATTATGTTCCCTACATATAAAATAATGAAAGAAATCTTTGATTCCCTTATACTTTATTACTATGAATTTTGCTTTGTAGATGCTTCACAACAAATTCAAAGCCCATGAGCTACCCCTTCTCTGGGATTGTCGTTCGATAAAAAAAATGCCCGAGCTATCAAATCTTGGAGGCACCGAGCCTATTAGGCAGTGCCCAAATAGAAAAGAATAAGGCCACCCTAAAATGGCTTGGAGATGTCTGAAGTCCGTACTCAGAAAGTAAGGCCCTTATGTATAATAAAAAATTATTAAAGGGTTATCCTCGACAAAAATATCGCTATATATTACAAAATCACTTAGCATCTTAAAGGCCTTTTCTTTTATCACAATTTCGAATGCACGAGTAATCCGGAGTTTCCATAGAGATCGAGCCCCATTCGGACCTCCGAAGAACGAATGCTCTAGATTACGTTTGATTATATGCTAAGGCATTAGGGACGATATGCAAATAAAATGGAAAACAAATGCTGAAAAGTAAAAACGCGATGTTGCCAAAGGGAAAATTCAATATACATATCTCAAAAATATATCCAAAGGCACGATTAAGTGGCCTCAAAATAAAACAAAAAAGAACTAAGCATCTACGCCTAATCTACAATGCAGTTTGACTCAACAGCGGGACTTTCGGAAGCTTCGTAGCCTTTGGGACCTTTGGACTCATAGAGTCCCTTTGCCTTGGCCTCGAGCCTGTTGGCTTATTCGATCTTGGCAGACAGGTCAAAACCCTGGGCGTGAATATCCTCAAGGGTCTCCATCGGGGATAGCCAATTTACATAATCGGTCTTCGTCTTTAAGTTGGCCTCGACTATCTTTACATCAGCACAGTATATTCCTGTCCAAGGGCATCCCGTTCCAAGGCGACTGAATTCAGTTGTGCTAGGAGTTCGTCATTTAGCGTGATCACTTGTCAGGCTTGTCTTTTGCCACTCGGAGCTGGTCTTTTACCGATGCCAACTCATATTTTGTAGCCTTTTATTTTTTCTGAAACCAGCATGTCCATCCTTCCCCTTAATGCCTCGGTCGTGGTTGTCACACCCCCTTTTTTCCCTCTCCTTTCGGATCGGTCAAGTTTTTTGACATTATTGGGATAACTCATTTCCTTTTGGGATAAGGGATATGAAGGATTTGAAGAGTCGCCACCTAACGAAATAATGTGCGATAGGGCACCTACTAAAGGTTACTTACAACACAGATTGAATAACCAGAGATTGGGTAATGGCTTGAAATTACTTCAAGGGGAAGGTGTTAGGCACCACTCAAAGTTCAAAACTGTGGTTCTCGACCAAACAAACTTTTTGAATTAAACAGGTAGCAAATAGGCAGTCTAAGCACACATATGTAAACAAATAAAGGTTTGATAAATTAGGGGTCTGGGCACAAATGAAGAAAGGTTTTTAAAAAATTCACAGTTTAGGCACACATGTGTAAAGGATGGGGTGAAGTCCTAAGTTGTTTATCCTATAGGATAATATCAACGCAATGCCCGGTAATCACTCCTCAGTGAGGGGCTACACGTGGCATTAACGCACTGGTCATAATATCCCTTTCTATCCATTATCTCAGCCCTTAGCGGTTATTAAGCGAGTTTTATTTAGCGAGCTCTAGGCGGGCGGTTACCCGTCCCTTCCTTGTGGTCCCGGAGGAATTTAAGACCTCTAGATATAGGCAGTTCTGGACAAACACCCTAAGGTTTTAATAGGATAAAAATCTAGGCGATAGGCAAGAACAAATAGGACTAACAGATAAGTGCAGGAAGGAAGTTAAAAGGCCCAGATTTACCTCCACACGTAATGCACATATGCAGCACATCTCAAACACAAACAAGTGGCAATTTTATTAGAACGGATCCTAAACAGGATATCTAAGTGAATATCAATGCACATAAACATGCAACTTTATTTTTTACAAACTCAATGGCAGGGTCCTACCAGTTTGCCTACGGAGTTCAAACCTGTGAGTCTTTAAACACTAAACACAATCAAAACAGTTTTCAGTTCTATAAAGGTAATTACCTAAGGCTTGCCTAGGCGTGGGATTGTGCGATAAAATAGTCACAGGTTGTTTAAAACAACTTTAAAATGTTTAACCTATAACATGCTGTTCTAGATGGTGTAAATCTGAGAGTGCAAAAATTGTTACCAGTTTTATTCAGAAAAACATCACAATGTGAAACTGTTTTATACCTTTTCATGGTCAGTGACAAAATGCAAACAGGGTTACTAATACACGATTTTTAAATGCAAAGAAAAGTTACAGAACATGATTTCTGATTGCACAAGAGTAACAATTTTATGTTAGTGTTGTTTATTGTCCTAGGAACAGGATCTCTAAGTGATAAGCATAAAACATGGATTAGTGACAGATGAGATGCTAGAACAGTAGATATGAAATCTTGGGAACATGATATCTAGTGCACACAAGAGTAACATGATTATTGGAACATGATTTCTGAATGTACACAAGGGTAACAGTTTTCATGTTAATATTATTTATTATCCTAGGAGTAGGATTTCTAAATGATAGGCTGGTTCAATGCGAAACATAGATTAATGATGTTGAAGCAGTAAAGGTGAAGTCCTATGAACATGGTATCTAATGCACATATAAAGGATGTAAAGCCTAAGACATGCTTTTTACCCAATGACATTAATAGAACTATATAGCTACCCTCCCTATTTCACTAGCCATCCCCAATGGCTGTTTACAATAATTATTACAAACCAATAGCTGAATAAAATACATAATTAAATAAAAGAGAAGAAGTTAAACTATAGGGAGCCTGAAGCAGGCCCAAATGATCCTGAGGATACCCAAACCTCCATAACTTCAAATGCCAAGAGTTTGTAGCCAGTCTCATGTCCGGGTGTGTCAGAGTTTCCTAAGGACCTCAAGGATCCCGGGCAGTGCTCACACCCAAATTTTTATAGCCAGAACTGAGTAAGTGCAGTGTAGAAAAGCCAACCCCAATGTGTCAGAGTTCAGAGGGATCTCATAGGATCCCAAGGCAGTCACACATTGGAGGGGCAGAACCTAAGGACTTAAGAGTAGAGAGAGAGTGCTTGACATAGTTTTGAAAATGTTTAGATAGGAAAACAGTACTAAAAGGATCCAGTTGAGTGAAGGAGTCTTATAAAATAGGAGTTGTTTAGTAGTAAAATAAGTTAAGTAAGAATAGTGTAAACACTTGAGGAGTCAAACAAAACAGAAGAATAACTCAAAGAAAACAGGTTCAAAATCACTCAATGAACAATCTTTCATATAGGAGTATTGGGAGTTGGGAACATATACAACACACATAGTGAAACACATAAGCCCAGAAGTCTTTGGAATTAGGGAATAACTAACAATACATACAATAAGGCACTAGATTTAAGAATTGCTAATTGGAACATAGTTGCACTAGATCAGGTTGAACATAGAATCAGAAGCGCTTAGGGGGTTTATGGGATTGGGAGATAACTAATAATATAAACATAGTATAAGATTGTAATTTTCAGAACAGACAGTTGCGGTCATAGTTAAACAGAACTAAGTACAAAATCAACATTACTTAGGGTAACTAATTAATTTGCAAAATAGGTGCATACCAGGAACTAGTAACAAACAGACAATCATTCAAGCATACATAAATAGAGTAGAGCCGGTTTAATACATACTACAAAGGAATGGACAGGTTCATAACATGCTGATCATAAGTGGGATTAGGACCTAACTAATATGCTAAGTGAAACGGTGGTGTAAACATGTTAATTACATGTTGAAAAGCCAAACAATAGACAGAAATATACTAGTAAATCAGTAAACTGAAACAGTAGAAAAACACATAGGGTTTGAAACTTGGATTTAAATCAGAACATACCACTTAAGCAGCGTAAACTAAGTATAGAGTAATGGAGTGCTATAATTAGTCTTGGCTTGCAGTCGGCTAATTCAGTTGAAGTAGCAATTAACAAGAAACATCAGAAAGCTTTTAAGTGTAAGAGAGAGAGTTTTAGAACCAGTCCAGTTCGTATTAATGAAAAGAGAAGAGAGTATATATAATAGTTTGAAAGATGGGTAAATAAGGTAAGAATCAAATTGTTCAGTAATTATAGAACTACAAAATCAATTAAGAAAAACAGCCAAGTTCCCCCTTAATTAAGGGAGTAATTTACCAACGGTAGAGATCATTAAGGAAAGAATTCAAACAATATAGGTACAGAATAGGTAGTTAGGGATAAATACACAAAGGTCTAATTAAGGAAATAGCAGTAAGAACCAATAAATAGTACGGTTAATCACATAATAAGGTAAGAAATACTTTAAAGGTTGTGAAAATAGGAATAATAGCCGAAAATCAGTTAGGAGTATCAACCCAGTAAATCAAGGATTCAAGAATCGAAAAATAGTACCGATTTTAAGGGGAAATGATATAAACTTCCATGAATAAACAAATAAATAGAGTATAATCAAAAGGAATCATGTCTGAAACCCTAATAGGGCACAATAAGGTAAAAAATCACAAAAACTCTAATTAAACGAAGTAGCATTCATGAGAATCAAACAGACAGCAAAAAATCGAATGATCAACAGCAAGGACGAACTCAGAATTAGGGGTTTTCAACATAACTAGTTAGGGTTAAAAGGAAACTTAGAAAAAGTCGTTTAAACATATGAGAATCATAGAAAAACACTTAAAATCAGAGAAAATCGTCTTGAAGAAAAGTTCCAGAAACCCTAATTAGGAAAATAAAGCGACGCTTTGAAAGATCAAAAGTTTTTTTCATAAAAGAAACAAGCAAAAATAACTCAAATATTCTTAGTTCTGTTACAGATCTAAAGATTTAAGAGAGGGAATTAGGGTTTCGAGAAAAATAAACCAGAGATAGAGAGGCCGACTTAGAAACCATAGGTCTAACAAGAAAATAGGACGATCTTACTCAATCGAGCCATGGTGGCCTGAGGATGGTGAGAACAAGTCCAGGGGTGAGCGGATCGGCCACTAGTCCCTTGAGGACCTCAAAGAGAGCATGAATCCCGGTCGTAGGAGAGCCATTAAGGCTGGGAGTGGTGGTGAGCCACCATAGCTAACGGCGAGCAAGCAACGACGAGGGGAAGCTAGGGTTAGGGCAGAGGGAGTTTGAGAGAGAAGGAGAGTGTGACGGCGGGTGTGATAGGGGGAAATGAGAGGATTGCGGGGGGGGGGGGGGGGGGCTATGGGGTAAAATATGGAAGGGTTTAAACGGGGGAATTTACAAAATTTTTA
>ML282111.1:0-22881 GCA_005239495.1 Nicotiana undulata | reverse complement strand
GGGGGGGGGGGGGGGGGGGGGGTCATTAGGTTAAATTAGGTAAGGATTAATCCGGGTCATTGATCAAATTTGATCGACGGCCAGGATTTAGCAAGCGCTGGGTCGGATAGGGGTAGGATTTGGGCTTGGGTGTATTGGGCCAATGTAATTAGGCATTTGGGCTGGTTATATTTAGGCTATAATTGAATTAAATTGGGGTTGTTTGTTAAATACCAAGGTAATTTAGTTAAAATAATTTTATAAAATAATTACTAATTATAAAAAATGAATTTCATGCATATGGCTATTTATAGAATAATTTGGTCTTAATAGGACCATAAACAATAAATTATATCAAGAATGTTTTCGAAATCATTTGTGATTCAATTTGTAATTATTTATTAGAAATAAAATAATGTACAAATTAAAAAATGCAGAAAAATTATGAAAAAATACCAATTGATACTAATGCATGATTTTGAAGGTATATATGCAAATTAAAATTACTTTTTAGGAAAGATTAGGTATCAACAGTGGTCTTGACCTCATCCATCTCGACCCGAAGTTGGTCAATCAAGTGTATCTTCTATTGGACCTGCGAAACTGCATCATTAGTCATCACAAATAGCTTCTCGTTTTGAGCCTCAAAGATCCTTACCTTCTCGACCAGATCGACATGTTCTTGTTTCACAGACGAGGCTTCCTTCTGTGCCTTTTCTAGCTCGACTCAGAGAATTGGGAGATCCTTGAGAGCCTCGTCTTGTTGTTCGCTAAGAGCCCTGTACATGTCCTTCTTCCGAACCTGTTCTTTAAGCACGAACTCGAGATGGCTAATTTCTATTTGGGACTGGAGGAAGATTTCATGGTGGAGCACCGAATCCTAAAAACAATAAGGTCATTAAAGCATGCTAAGACTAAGCAAAATTTGCAAAGGATACAAGAAGTAGACATATTACACGGTCCAGTGTCGGTTGCGCCTCGTTAAAGAGGCTCGATGTGCCTATTTCGTTCATCTTCGCCTGGTCCTCCTCGGTCACCTAGCAGCAAAGATAACTGGCCAAACCCGTTGGAGCGGACAACACCCGAGCGTCCGTCGGGACAATAAGAATGACTGTTCTTTTATGATCGCAATCCACTCCTGGGGCAGGGAGCTGCCTTACTAGCTTCAGGCTCGAGCTCGACTCGCCCACCCCCGATGGCACGTCTTTTTTTGGGACATCCGGGTGACCAATCCTGGAATATTTATCCAACGCGCTCATGTCCATACCATCAAAGAACATGTTGAGGGAAGCATCTGTGCCCCATGTCGTTTTGTTTGATTTCTCTTTATCGGCTTGAACCTCTTCGAACATGGACTTTGTGTGGGATTGTCTCTGAGATGTCAATGACACCGTACTTCCTTCGGGGAAGGAGCGACTTCTCGGGAGGCCCTGGCCTCCGTTTCTCCTTCTAGTTCCCGAGCTAAATGGGGATCAACCTCTTGTCCACCTTCTCAGGTTGTCGCATGCTTTCCCTCGCCAATAGTCGACCCGTGACCAATGAACTCGAGATCATCGTCCATAGGGTAATCCCTGAGCCGGAAGAGGTATCGAGGTCCGAACCCGGACAACTACCCTATTCTTCTTCACCTCGGTGTCCGGGGAGCCAGAATATTTCCTATTTTTCTCCTCCTTTTTGGAAGCTCCGAGCTGTCTCGAAGCGTAGGGTTCAGCAAGCGAGGTTGGGGCCTCGACCTTATATGATGTCCGAAGCTTGATGGTCTTGGGCAAATTTGTGAAAGGGAAAAAAGACTTAGCAAAAGTAAAAGTTTAGTGTACATGTAATTATTCGGGCAGAAGACTCACCATGGGAACGAGCCTCCCACTTGCCTTTCGAGAGGGGCAAGACATTTGTTTGAAGATCCCGTTGATCCCCTCCTTGAAGTGGGGGAATGCAATGGGAACTTGGGTGACCGCTGCACAACGATAGACATATGCAATTAGAAAAAGAACAAAAGGAAGTACCAAGCACTCAAGAAGGATAAGACTTACGGGATGGGTTCCAGTTTTCAGGGAACAATAGAAATTCGGGGGGAATGAGGTCTTCGATTTCACCCGAACCTCCCTTGACAACCTCGATCTCGATCTTCATCGACGCTCGAGAAAGGAGATTTACTTGATCGATGAACGAGCTTGATCAGCCCCCTCGGAAGATTCAGGGACTGCAGAGACGAAGCAGGTGGTTTTTGCCATCTAATTTTGAAAAATATGAAGGTTTGAGGAAAAATATAAAGGTATGAAGATGAGGATGAAGATTTAAAAATGGGGATGAAGGTATGAAAGTCTGGTTTGAAGATTTAAAGAAGAAGTATGAATATTTGAAGATGAAGATATGAAGATCTAAGACGTAACTTATGAAGATTTGAAGATGAGGGTAAACCAAAGAGCTCTAGAATCAGATAGTGAAAAAGGGGTCGGTGCTTTTATAGAAGAACGATAATAAATGCGTGACGTTTCGCATTCGAGGATAGTCAATCGGCGGCTGACACGTGTACGAAGTAAGAATGACGCGACTGATGTGATGTTTCGCTGACCCGTCAACTCGATTGTAACATACTAAGGAAGGATTTAGGATTATTTTATCTCTTCCCGTCACTTCGATAAAATCTACTCTCCGGAAAACGAGGGGATTATCTGTGTACGGGTAAAATCGGGGGCAAAGTTTATCCTGATTCCCTGATAAGAGAACGAAGAAGAAGCACGGATCGACGTGATTATAATTTAGGCCATGAACCTCTCATATCGAGATCCGGGAAGAATAAATGATGTATCTAATATCAGACGTGGTAAAGCGACGTACCCCGGATCTAGTGTAGCTTATGGACCTCGGGAGGCACGGTGAATGGTTATGCGTGACGAATAGGGGGCCGTAATATTCGCCCTCAACCGGATATTACAGCGTGAATCCTGTTCAGTATCAATTATAGATCAACAATTATTGGAAAAAAAAATGTTTACCTTTTTAGACTTGTACTAGGACTGAAATTCTCCTACTATATAACGAGGAAGTTTTTCTTTAGTCTGACACATTGTAACACGCAATTCAAAGCAATGAGGTTTATTTTTGTCTTCTAGCTACCCTTCAAGCCATTACGCACTTGTTCTTTCCTTCACTCACGACCGAGCTCGTACTGAGGGTCCAATCGAGGGCGAATTCCACTGTTCAATCTAAGATTAGGTTTGTCATTACATTGCGATTGGTTTGATCGTTTATTTTGTCTTTAATTCATCTTTATGTTATTCTTAATTATTCGTATTGAATTAAACCACGTATCCTTTAAACCACGTACAAATTCAATTGTTACTCATTTCTGGGGTAAATAGAGGTATCTTTAAAATCATGTTGCAATCGATATGTCATATCATTTTTATAGTAGTATATTATTAAGGATTATTTATAATTTTAAAATGAAAGTGTTTCTAAGTTTAAAACGTGTGACATCTGGCATTTTACTATTTATATTTTTATATGTACTACTACAAATTAAACTCGGATTCCAATGTCTCTGGTATGGTACAATATTTTGAATGAGTTCCAGTACGTCAGATATCACGGCATTACTTGTTTTCATTCTGGAGGAGGGAATCGGACAACGTTTCGCTCGTCATAAAATCATGTGATCTTTTTCACCATTTATGGGAAAACCGGAGAGAGGAAAAAAAAGGTTTAAAGTTCCAAGTGTACAAATTATTCGGCATCTTGTGCGTAACACAATCACGAATTCACGATACTTGGATATATACATCATTCAAACGAAGAAATTTTTAATGAATTACCACCAAGCACAACTTCACAAATATATAACCTGCTTGTTTCTCAGTATCATTTGATTAAATAATTGATACAACAGAGTTGAATGTTCCCTGGTGATTTTTGGATAGATACGATCTTTTTGGTTTTGTATAAATGTACGTATACCTATTTCATACATGTATATATACGTCAGAAGTACATGTACAAAGACGATTCGTTTGTGAAACGGTGACTGTTTGCTGTTACAACCCGGTCTGCAACTGGATATAAGGCAGTTGTATTTTTTTTCGTCATTTTGTATTTTTAAATTTTAAAGTTAATATCGGTTGCCATTTGAAACGACCGCCGTTTCCAAACTTTTCCACAAGTGCAATGACATAACGTATCAATGATGTCGGATTTTTAAATAAATCAGCGAGGTAGCGTTTTTCAATCTCGATTTTTTCAGATTATTTTTTGGTTTTTTGGGTTTTACATAAAGCAAATACTGCTAATTAATAATCCATAAAAACATTATCATAATCTAAAAATATTATAGAATTTTTTACATTCCTATACCTTATATGAAACCTTATCACCCTCCATGTTTAAGGTTTGATTTAATTATATGTAGTATACTAAATTACCAAATCTATACCATAATTAATTTAGGATTATAATTAATTGGCAGTTCTTTACTCCTTAATTAAAGGGGTATAATTAATAGGCAGATTTTTACTCCTTAATTAAAGGTGTCCATATATCCCACGTTTCTCTCTCCCCATCATTTGTAACCAGCCGTTTTCCCCTCCCCTTTCTTCCTCTTCTCCCTTCCTTCTTCTTCAAATNAATTTTAATACTACAATGATTCCTTATTTAATGAAATATCTGAAAGAATATTTACTTCCTTAATTTTAGCGCCTAAATAGGAAGATTATATCTACTAAGATTCTGTATTTAATGCATTGTATCTGTTTTGTAAAAAAACTATTAACAAGGCGGATAATTTTCAAATCATAAACATATTTAGTAATATAGTTTCCTATATGGTATAGGAACGAAAATGTCTCATTATTATATATGTAATAAGTACTATTAGTAATTACATAACTAAGTACTAAAAAAAAAGATAAATTAAATTATGCATTTTCATTATAAGGCAATATAAAACTAAAAAATAGATATCCAACATTATCGTCATTCCTAGTGTTGAATTGAATTTCTTTTGGTAACATTAGTAGTGATTTAAACATTGTTTGAGTTACTACAGTTATGAGCTATAAAATTTATTTAACATTCAAGAATGTTAATTCCAAAATTGACATAATACGTTAAAAGACAAAATTGTAAAAAAGTTCAAGAAATATATATAAATTACATTGTATAAAATATTTTTTAAAATTGTACAAATGTATTATCTGGTTTGATTTTGTTTGACCATTTTTAGTTAAATCAAACCAAATCAATTATGGTTATTTTTTTTCCCAATAGCAAATCAAATAAAACCAAATCACAATCGGAGTTTTATTTTTTCGATCTGACCCGTATTATTGATTTGGGGCGATTTATCTATTTTTTTGTTCGCCCCTAAGTACTGTGATGGTTGTATTCTACTGTACTTGAAATTATTTGTTCGAAGAGAACATACGTAAATCTGAAATACAAAAGAAAAATTATTGAAAAAGACTTTGATAAATACAAGAACTTTGAGGACAATAAGGGAAATAATAGTTATAGCTTAAGTTCACTTGATTCGTTGAGGATTACCCCTTCCAATTAGGAAAAAATTTCATGCTTTTGCATCTCCATTTTGGTTATTAGGTAGTTCCTTATTCTCTTGGGGCTTCCCCAATTCCATGTCTCCAGTTTTATCTTCCTCACCTTTCTTGCCTTTCGCTTTGTTGTCTCTGTAGATCGCGTACAATATTAGTTGTGCTGTTCCTAACAAACCTCCTACTCCGTTTGGTACCTGCAAAAATTCATATCTCAGACTCTGTTTACAACAAATCATACGGTATGTTGTTGGGCATGGAATAATCAAATTAAATGATAGTAGAGGTTTTTCATCAGAACTACTTATAATACTTACTACTGTATACGGCCGAAGCCGAAATCGAAGGAGTCCGATTTCGAAGCCTCAATTATGTTTCGATCCCGAGCTCATGTTCGAAATGAAGTTCGAGTCCGATCTCAGAATGTGCAGTTCGAGAAAGCACATGGAAGGCCCGTCACGGCCTACCTCGAGGCAGTGTAAACTCAATGACAGTTAAGAAAAAGCGGGCGTTTTCCAAGGACACGTGGTTAGGACAGATAAGATTTGTAAGAAATAGTACAAATTCGTACTAAGCCGTTATTCAGATGTTCCAATAGTAATTTTTGTCATAATGAGAAATGTATCATATTAGGATTTTCCCCTCCTATATAAAGGAGACCCCAATCATTTGTAACAACAACACATTCACTGATGTAGAGCATTCACTCTGTTATTCTCGTTTGTTGTGCTCAAGAATATTTTTCAATTTTATTGTTCATACTTTATTGCCACTGAACTGACCTCGAGACCCCGAGGCTATTGAGCTCGAGGCCCCCGTTCGTTTGGTAAAACTGGTTTGGTTATCACATTCTTCTTAATTGTACTTAATATTTCTTGATTATTCACTAGTATTGAAATAAATCACGTATTTTTTATAACCACAAATCAAATATAATTATTAACACCATTTTCAAGGTAAATACTTACAGCAATGAAAGGGTCCTTTCCAAGCAATCCATAGACGAACCATGAGGTACCACAGAGAAAGACAAAGAGGGACAAGAAGAATGGCATGTACTCCACGCTTTTAGTCTTAATCACTAGCCTCTGCCAAAACAAGATAAAAATCAATTAGAACAAACTCCATGACAAGTTATTTAACCAACCAAAAAAGATAAGCACCTAAATTGGAATGATTAATTAGGACAACATGACTAGTCTATTCAATTAAAAAGCAAATCCATTCAAGATATGTATTGATTTACCATATTCAGCGTTAGGCGCTAGATCTACCAGATAATTAAGTTGCACCGTAATGTCTACGCTCGGCCGGTCTCTCTTTCCCTTTTTCTGATCGAAAGATCTTTTTTGACGAGCTATCACTCGAACATAAATCTCTCGTTAAGGATGAAGGAATCTCAACATTCCGCGCACATTCTTTACGGTTTTCAATTTATATGATAATTTCTTAGACTACGCGTTTGTCTTTGGTTAATTTACTGAGTGACACACTATATGTGGAGGAGTAAGATAAAATACATACCATAATAGACAAGGGAGAACCATACATAATGATGGAGAAAATTGCAGCTGCAAAGCCACAAAATATCTTCCTTTTGTTGCCATGGAGGGCTAACATGGAGACCAAGGCCACTGTTGAGAATATGGAAAGGACAACAAATAGAATTCCAGAGATTTTTGCCTTCTCCCTTTTGGGTGCAAATATGAGGAATGTCAACACATAGAATGCCTCAAGTCCTGCACCTGTGCCATTGATTATTGATACCAGAATGTTGTTTGGTGACACAAATGGCAGACCATACCTGTTTTATAATAATCCATCAATAGTTGAATTAATCGCGAATTAACAATGTTGTAAAGGGGAATCCAGAATCCAAAATTGTCGACAATTATCAGAAATTTCAAAGCTCCATATTGCTATTAATCAATTTTCTCTTTTGTGGAGAGAGTAAAACCTACACGATGACTAAAATGTTAGTTCATAAAATCCCAAGGCTAATAACAAGCTGATTTCTAGGATAAATATATACTTTGACACTCAAGGTGAAACTGACAGAGGCGTATCTAGGTCTTAGGCTATGACTCACGTGAACACATGAAACCTAAATCATGTATAATAATATTTTCTTCAAATTTACTTAAATATATGTGCGTGCACCCATGATCAAAGACTCCTATATATGGTGCAATAATTACTGGGCGCACCTGTACAACTGAAATTGACGGTTCAAATCTCATCGGACGGTGTGTTTTCGACACGGAGTATAAATATATATGTGAAAATCAATAAAATTTCAAAAAGAACATAATTTTGGACCTATAACTTCAAAAGTATAGTAAGTTCAAGAGACTAAAGTTAAACTCGTGAAATTTATAGATCCATCTCTTTATAATAGTGCAAACATCCTCTTAAAATCCAGGATCCGCCTCTAACGGATTTTATTTTTCCGGAGTTTTGCCTTAATTAAGTCTTTCCTAAAGTATATGAAAGAAATTCACTAATGATATTTTACATTAAACGTTAGCCATTGACAAAATGAAGTGTATCCTACTTTACTAATTTAATACCCACACCTCTTCTGCTTTTGACTATTCAACAGGGGAAGTTTGTTTCAACGAGGAAGCTAAGAGTACAAGGTCAAAAGTAAGTCAAAGAAAGGAAGCAGATGAAAAATGAACAAAACAAACACACATTTGAAACTTACCAAGTAGAGAGTAAGCAGTTGAGCAGAGTCATTACATATGGTATGCCTGAAAATTGTTCTGTTGATTTATTCATAATGACCCTCTTAAACGTAATCCTTCACCATTAAAAACAAGAAGAAGAAGAGTCAAATGAAATAATTTTTCATAAGTATTTGACTGTAACATTTCAGTTAAAAATTAATGAAATGTTATCCAAAAAGTAAGAAGATAAGAAAATTTTCAAAAGGCTGCTTACATGGGGGCCAAAAAGAGAAACAAACCAGTAACATTGCCTGTTCCAAGAAACAACAAACAATTAATTAAGTCATGAATCACAGTCAAAATCCAAGAAAACTAAAGGGAAATTTAGATGGAACTCTTACCAAAAATCCCAAATAAAGTGTGGAGAATTTTGATGATTGCCATGGCGAGGTTTTTAGTTTTCTTTAAGAAAGTTGGAAAGAACTTAGAAAGGAAATTAAAGGAAAAAAAGAAGAGGATATTGTGAAACAAAAGGAAACGGTGCTGTAGAATGGTGGTTTATGGGGAAAAGTGGTAATAGAGAGATGTATAAATAGCGCCAAAACAAACAGGTTGGCTAAAAGAAACAATTTTTTTGCTTTCTTGTTTTTCCAGCAGTATACGTGTTTGTACAGTAGTAGTATGAGGTGAGGTCCTTATCCTTTCTACTAAACACAACCGGAACACGAAGTATTATGCGTTTAGGCAGAAATTGAGAAAAGAATCACATTTTTAAGGGAGTGACGTAGATAATTACTCTATATAAATATTAATAATTAATTTTACAGTATATCCGTAACCTATAGGTCACTCGACGTAATTATATGGATACTCCTCCCCACAGCTCCTTATCCATTCTACTCTTCTTTGGTAATCCAGTGCTGTCTTCTTCTTTGTTTACAAATCAATTAGGATTATTAATAAAGTCACATACTCTTTGTTTACTCTCCTTTTTTTTCTTCATTTCAATTATTTCAGTTTTATTTATTGTGCTGCTGGTGCCCCTTTCCCTGATAGATTGCAGAAATTATCCTCTACAAACGGTGTGTGCCAAATAACTATAAAGCTCAGCTAGCTCATTATATTACCGCAGAAGTCAACTTAAATAATCATAACTCGACAATATATGTTAGGTGATTTTGGCAATATATACATTTTTTTGCAAATAAACTGTCCAACAATAACTAGTTTAGATGTCACTTCACTATTATTGATGGATAAATTGCAGTTCAAAGAAGAGCTGTACCTTGTACTCGATGGATTAAATCACATAACGAATTAGAGAACTTGTTGATTGCAATCTGAACCAACCGCTTCAAAAATCACTGGAAACAAGATTTTTCTCATAGTAATTTTTTTCAGAAAACTTTTGAAAATATAAAATGTTTCAGCCCTACTGAAAATGGGGACCTATCGATGGTCCTATTCTACTTAAAGCAAAATATTCATGAAAATTACGTCGTCCTACTCTTTTGTGTTTTCTTCTTCATATTCCATTCCAATTACCAATCAAAATAACCAATTTTAGTTAAATTTTTTTTGTTTACCTCGAAATATGAGTAACAATTAAATTTGTGATTTTTGAAGCGGTTGGTTCAGATTGCAATCAACAAGTTCTCTAATTTGTAATATGGTTATAAGGATATGCGATCTAATCCAATGCTAATTGGTAAATAACTAAGTAAATAAATGAATTAAACGATTCATATGGATCAAACCCGTATAATTGCAAGTTATCGACCTCGATCTGGATAAGACTCGAGAACAGTTGCCAAGAACAGTAAGAACAGCGACAATAATATGAACAACTCAAATACGAAGAGCTAGTAGTAATAAAAGAGTGTTTGTATTCAGCTGTGTAAGTGAGAACTTGTATATGATGATAATTGTGATAATGATGCCCTACAAATGAATAGGGTTCCTCTTTATATAATAGAGGAATCCTAAATAAGGAATGACTCTAATCGCGTAAGTAAAATACATGATTGGCACTATTAACCGTTAATAGCTTTACTGGCTCCGAGATTCTCGCCTGGATTGATGATTGAGTGCGGATATCTCAGGATTCTGTTATCGTGGTGTCGACCTAGTCTGATCCCGATCTATCGGTCTATACATTCCTCGAGCCCCAACTCAATTCAATGCGAGTTTGCTCTCAAGATATGCCCTCGAGCCCGTACAATTGAGTCTCTCGATTTTACCTTACACAGAAGTCCCCGTGTTTCTTAGAATGGAAGGATAAGAAATGATTTGAATCCTGATTTCTCGATGCCTCGGTCAAGAAGTCGTCTCCGTGACGTAAGCGATAGATGTGACCGGAATGTCCCGTCGGCTCGGTGCCCAAGAATCATTAATGCTTGTCAGCCGTTGGTCGGCCACTAGTGACGCTGAACCATCATTTGAAATCTATAAATACCAACTTTCTAATTGATTTCAAACTTTACTTTGCTTCACACTTCTACTTGCTTTGATCAAATCTTCTGTGGTTCAAACTTTTCTTGCCCTCTTTTCATTCTTTCACCAGTCTTATTCTTACTTTCCGCCTCTCTTGTTTACAACATGGCTAAGACTTCTAAAGTAGTGCCGCAGAAGGAAGGAGCTTCTTCCTCGAAGTTGGCCGGCGACAAGACGCCGGTGGAGCACGCGTAGAGGAGTGTGTTCCTTGTCCATGCAAACTGACTTCCGAATTTAAGGTGGATAGGCCCCCTTCAGTTCCCGGCCGGTGTGAGCCCATGTCCCGTTATATTTGCTCGGTTTTTTAGGGTGATCTCGAATGAGTGAAAAGGGACTGCAAATTCGAGTGACAAAGAAGTGGTGGCTCCTTCGCCTGATGAGGATATCACCACTCATGTGAAAGGGTTTCTGAGTGTTTACACTTATCCTTTCACATTGGGGCCCGTGGACCAGGTCATACTTGACTTTTGCCGCGAGTATCGAGTGACCCTGGGGAAGGTTCACCCCTCATTTTGGCGCATAATGATCCTGCTCAGATTCTTCTCGAGCAAAATCGAGGGAATGCCCTTTACCCTCGACCACTTAATCGGGTTATATAGCCCTCGGCTCTACCGAAGTGGTTTGATAAAGCTCCAACGCAGGGCTACTAAAACATTATTTTCGAGCATAGATGAAGACAAGGATCGGGGCTGGATGGGTCGGTTTGCCGGAGTCAGGACCTCTGATTTGATTCCTGCCGAGACGATGCCATTCCCCGAGGAATGGAACATGAAACGTAAGTCTGATTTTTGTCATCGACGTTTAATTTCTTATTTGATAAATTTCCTTTTTCAATCTGAATTCCATTTCGTGGCGCAGTTTCTGCTTGGTTCCCTAGTGCTATCCCGGACCTCGAAGGCTGGGTCCGCCAACTAGCCTCCTCTTCCTCATACGCGTTGCTGGCGAGATTTGGACAAGGGTCGATGAGAAGCTAAGAATCATGGTGAGCTCCTATGTGTATGAGTTGACGTCTTTCCGTAGAAGTACCAGTTTTTAACTTATTCTTTTCGTGCAGGTCTTGGAGAGAACGTATCCATGAGGCCACCTCCGCCTCATGAAGGGGGAGTTCCAGAACCGCCTAAGGAGAGGAAAAGGCGAAGGGTTTCGCTTTCCGGTACCCCGAAGCCCAAGAAAAGCAAGGCCCAAAAATCGAGGGTCGACAATGTTGTTTTACCTGCCGACGCACGAGATGACGATGACAACTGCATTTTGATAGCCCACGAGGGGGGAAGCACTGCATCTTTCGAGGTTGTCGAGCCGGCAGTGAATGAGCCGGCTCGTTCTCAAGTTGGGGGATCTCGGATGAAGATGTTCGTGAAGTCCCCAAGCCGTTGACCGGTAAGAAAGTTCCTTGTTGCGCTGAAAAATCGGCGGACCCTCCCGAAGGATCTAGCACTGAGGTCCCTAGAAGAGGGGAGAGTGTCCCAAGTGATCTTCTCAGGATAATAAATATAGATGATTCACCGCCCGTCCCTTTGTTTTTCGAGGGGAAATTCCGGGATGCTCAGGCTATGAAAACCCCAGATGCGGATCTAGTTCATGAAGGGGATGACATATTTCGGGATTGTTTTGATGGGCTCGAAGACAACCCCGAACCGGACGCGTTGCTTGTTTTCAAAGAAGCTCAATAGCTTTTGAAACGGGTAGGTATTTTCCCTTTTGTTTCTCGTGCCCGCATCTAGTGTGATATTAACCCCTTTGTTCGTAAGAAGGCTTTGGTGCTTCATCAAGAGGCATCTTTCAAATCTCAGGCAGAGCTGGCCCGATGTGAAGCCGAGCTCAAAATGCTCGTTGAGGAGAGGGATGGTCTAAATCCCCTTTATGTTCGAAAGGAGGAGGAAATTGCGGCCATCCGACTTAAAATTGCGAGAGCTCATCAAGATCACACCGAGCTCATCGAGAAGGTAAGATAATTTCTTGAAACTTCGTAAAATATCGATTTAGATTTGGTGACGAATCCTTCGATTTTGCAGTTTCAGTAGAATGGCGAATTGGTGCTGCAACTTCAAGAAGAGGCTAATATGAAGGAGGCCGAAACTCTAGGGTGGAGGCAGCACATGGAGCGTCTCGCCTCGGAGAAGGATGCTCTTCGAGCCCAGTTAACTTCAGCTGAGCGCAAACTCCAGAGTGCGAAGGAGGAAAGCCTAGCTCGAGCCCGTAGGACCGATGAGGTTGAAGTTGTCCTTGCTAAGGCTAAAGTTGAATCGGAGGCACATGCGACCTCCTACAGAGACGATGCCGAGGCTTCCAATCTTCGGGCACATGATATATCTGCCTCTATTGAGGTCAGATTGTCATGTGCTATCGCCCATGCTAGGCAGCGATCTCGAAGAGAGGCTATGGAAGAGGTACATGCTCGTGGCTTTGACCTCTCTGCCGAGATCGAGAAGGCGAAAGCTTCGGAGGATTAAGCCGCAACTTTGCTCTCTGATGAAGAAGGTTCCGTTGGCGGATTCGAGGGTGAGGTCTCTGAGGAAGTTGCATCCGACTAAATCGTTCGGGAGTGAGATGGTGTCGAGGGGAATCGACCCGATTAGATTTATTTTTTCTTTGCTTTTGTAAGGCCCTGGTTGGCCCCTTTTTACATATACTTTTGGCATAATAGAAATATTCCTTTGATGTCTCCAAGTCCTTGTACGTTTAATTGTCTCCGCTGAAAAATTCTTTTTAGCTCAATCTGTGATCGAAATAAACCTTTAGGCTTTCTATTTTTCCAGGGACAAGTCCCCGAGATATGAAGGCAAGTCCCTGAGCTATAAAGGCAAGTCCCTGAGTCCGAAACTCGTTTGAGAACTTGGCTCGTTTCGAACTGGCAGATGAGTTACCAAATAACCAAGCTTGAATAGTTTTATGGGATAGGGTAGACTCTTAGGTTTCTACCAATGTTTGTTAAGCTTTCGAGCTTGTCGTTATATCTTTAATTGTTTGTTTAAGATCGTAATAACTAGACCCTCGGGTTTAAATTGAATAAGAATGTGGTCTCGATATTTAATTGTATTGGCCCTTGGGCTATTTTATATCGCCCCTTAGGCTCATTAAATTGGCCCTTAGGCTCTTTAAGTTGGGTCAGTTTGTCCTCTAAAAGCGGCTATAATTTTTCCCTCTTTTCGGCTAAAAGACTTAGTGAAAATTTCTTTATGCCTTAGCATGTGTTCTTCGTACCTTTTGGGTTTTTCGAGAGTTCAACGATCGGAACCCATTTAATACCTCTTGAGGCTTTTTCGAAGGCTGATACTATCAAAGCCTTTTGTTTGAGGGCTGATTTTATCGAGCCCTTTTTTGTTTGCTTTGCCGAGGTTAGCCTTGCTTAACCAGTTTTTCGAAGTATTTGAAGGCCCTTAGTTTATGGCGGAAGTCGGATGTCTCCGAGCTGCGTTATTTTGGCCGTAGCCTTTTTATATGACCGTAGCCTTCAGGTATGTCTCTTGGACTTGTTTCCGGATAATATTTCGAACATGTTCGCAATGTTAGTCCCCGAGTGTGATGGCCTTGGCCTATATATCAACCGGGGGGGGGGGGGGGGGTGCCTTTTTAGGGCCTTATAAACTCAAACTGAAAAGGGTGGGGGAATAAANTTGTGGCTGTTTAGACCGAGGGGGGGGGGGGGGGGGGTGGTTCCTCTTTGAGGTCTTATAACTTCAAACTTAAATAGCTCGAGTAAGTAGTCCCCAAGTGTTCGAGGTACGCTTGCAATTGGCCCTTGAGCCATTTTTCAAAAGTGTTAGTTTTGCACAATAGATCATAAGTATACGACTTGAATAATGGAAATCCTACTTCAAACACGAGATGTTTGGGAAAAAGAGAGAAATTTCTTCGTATTATTCATACATGTATACATGTTTTGTTGTCGGGGCTCGGCTATTCTATATGGACACGGTTCATTCGACCGTTTGGCCCATTACAAAAATTTTCCTATTGAGACCCATTTACATAACATCCAAGGGTGATGTCCCCCAGTATTGGAGGTTGATTGCAAAGAATCCTTGGATACTGTTGAATTATCCCCGGTAGCACATAGTTGTTGCCCTGTTAAAAACCTCGCCAGAAAAGCCCATTTGGGATAAAAATCGGTCTAAGGGAAAAAGAGTGCAACGCGTACTTTAAAATCTGAGGTCTCGATTTCTTGGGTCAGGTACCTAGAATAAGTTAGTTTCTTATATTTAAGTAAATGAAAAAGGAGAGATCCATACCTTAGCAATAATATCGCTTGAGAAGTGATATATTCCAATTATTCGACAATGGCTCACCGTCCATTGTTCCAAGCTTGTATGACCCATTTCCAACTATGTCGAGGATCTAATATGGTCCTTCCCAGTTAGGACCGATTTTCCCTTCATTAGGGTCTCGAGTATTGATGGTGATTTTTCTTAAGACCAAGTCCCCGACTTTGAAGTGCCGAATATTGGTTCTTCTGTTGTAGTATCTCTCGATTCGTTGTTTTTGGGCGGCCATTCGAACAAGCGCCGCTTCTCGTCTTTCGTCCAATAATTCGAGGCTGGTTTTCATTGCCTCGCAGTTTGATTCTTCCGTTGCATGTCAAGACCTGGCGCTGGGCTCTCCGATTCCACAGGTATTAAGGCTTCAGAGCCATAGACCAAAGAAAATGGGGTTGCTTCGGTACTAGATTTTGATGTCATCCGATATGCCCATAGAACCTCCGACAACTTTTCTCTCCACTTCCATTTGGCTTCATTTAGCCTTTTTTCTTCAAGTTTTGGATGATAGTTTTATTTGTTGATACGACATGTTCGTTTCCACTAGGGTGATATGGCGTCGATAATATCCTTTTGATTTTGTGATCTTCGGGGAATTTTGTTACCTTATTTCCGATGAATTGTTTGCCATTATCACACACTATCTCTGCAGGTATCCCGAATCGACACGCAATGTGATCCCATATGAAGTCGATCACTTCTTTTTCCCTAACTTTTTCGAAGGCCTGCGCTTAAACATATTCGGAGAAATAGTCAGTCATAAATAATATGTATATAGCTTTACCTGGGGCCGATGGTAGAGGATCGACGATGTCCATTCCCCATGTCATGAATGGCCATGGGGATAGGACCGAGTAAAGCTGTTCATCGGGCTGATGAATCATTGGTGCGAACCTTTGACTTTTGTCGCATTTTCAAACGAACTCCTTAGTGTCCTTCTCCATGATATCCCAATAGTATCCTGCCCTTATGACCTTTCGAACTAGTGACTCTGCGCCAGAATGGTTTCTACAAGTGCCTTCATGGATTCTCGCAAAACATAATCGGTATCTCCCGGCCCCAAGCATACAGATAATGGACCATCGAATGCCCTTCCGTATAATGTTTTGTCCTCGTCAATGTGAACCAAGGTACTTTAGTTTGTAAGGTCCTCGATTCCTTAGGATCCGAGGGTATCTTCCCATTTTTCAAGTATTCGATATACTTGTTCCTCCAATCCCAGGTTAAGCTTGTAGAATTTATTTCAGCATGCCCTTCCTCGATTACGGACCTCGAGAGCTGGACGACAGTCCCCGAGCTAATTTCATCTTCGTCGACCGACGATCCCAAGTTGGCAAGTGCATCGGCCTCGGTATTCTGTTCCCGAGGTACATGCTGTAGAGTCCATATTTTGAAGCAGTGCAAAGTGATCTGCAACTTGTCTAAATATCGTTGCATCATATCTTCTCGTACTTCGAAGGTGCCGTTTACCTGGTTAACTACCAGTAGGGAATCACATTTAGCCTCAACGACTTCCGCTCCCAAGTTCGTAGCTAGTTCAAGGTCTGCAACCATAGCCTCATACTCGGCCTCGTTGTTAGTTAGCTTAGCAGTTTTAATCGATTGTCTAATAATGTTGCCCGTAGGCGGTTTTAAAATAATACCAAGTTCGGACCCTTTCACGTTCGAGGCTCCGTCCGTGAAGAGGGTCCATAACCCCGATGAGGTGCCCGATTTTAGCAGTAGTTCCTTTTCCACTTCGGGTACGAGGGTCGGTGAAAAATATGCCACGAAGTCTGCTAATATTTGAGACTTGATGGCCATTTGGGGCTGTTACTTAATATCGTACCCGCCGAGTTTGACGGCTCATTTGGACAATCGACCCGATAACTCGGGCTTATGCAATATATTTCGAAGGGGATATGTGGTAATGACACATATATGATGACACTGAAAATATGGCTTTAGTTTTATAGATGCACTTATTAGTGAAAGTGTTAATTTCTCTAGGTGCAGATATATGGTTTCAGCATCTCCTAAAGTTCGACTTACGTAGTAGACTGGGAATTGCGTACCTTGTTCTTCTCGGACTAACACTCCACTTACTGCTATCTCGGACACCGCCAAATATAAATATAGCTTCTCAACTACCTTTGGGGTGTGGAGCAAAGGTAGGCTCGATAGGTACCGTTTCAACTCCTCCAATGCTCGCTGACATTCCGGAGTCCATGTAAAGTCATTCTTTTAAGCAAGGAGAAGAACATGTGACTCCGATCTGATGACCTCAAAATGAATCGGCCCAGGGCAGCTATCTGTCCAGTTAGCCTCTGAACAGCTTTCACGCTGTCCACGACGGTGATGTCCTCGATGGCTTTGATTTTATCGGGGTTGATCTCGATCCCCCGATTTGACACCATGAAGCCGAGGAATTTACCCGAGCCGACCCCGAAGGCGCACTTTTTGGGGTTGAGCTTCATGTTGTACTTCCTCAAGATTTCGAATGTTTCCTGCAAATGAGTCAAATGGTCTTCTACGCGCAGGGACTTAACTAACATGTCGTCAATGTAAACTTCCATTGATTTCCCAATCTGTTCTTTGAACATCTTGTTAACTAGACGTTGATATGTAGCTCCCGCATTTTTAGCCCAAAGGGAATTACAATAGCAGTAAGTTACATAATTAGTGATAAAAGAAGTTTTTTCCTGGTCTTCTGGACCCAGAATAGGCATCGAGAAAAGTAAGTATCTCGTGGCCAGCTGTGGCGTCTATCATTCGATCGATGTTAGGCAAAGGGAAAGAGTCTTTCGGACATGCCTTATTTAGGTCCTTATAATCTACACACATTTTAAGCTTGTTCCCCTTTTTGGGGACTACGATTATGTTGGCTAACCACTCGGGATATTTGACTTCCCGAATGGACCCTATTTTAAGAAGTTTATTTACCTCTTCCTTTATGAAGGCCTGCTTCACCTCGGACTGAGGCCTTTTCTTTTGCTTTATCGATCTGAACTTGGGATCCATGCTCAACCGATGAGTTGTAATCTCGGACGGGATTCCTGTCATATCCAAATGGGACCACGCAAAGCAATCCATGTTATCAATAAGAAATTGAATGAGTTTTTTCCTGAGTTCGGGGGTTAACCCAATTCCCACGTACACCTTGTGTTCGGGTAGATACTCGATGAATATCACCTGTTCCAGCTCTTCGACCGTCGACTTAGTTGCATCTGATTCTTCAGGAACGACGAAAGTTCGAGGAGTGAGAAAATCCTCTTCATCATCTTCGATTACCTGCTTATCTGCTTCGGTCGAGGCTGGGGGCGGTGATTGCTATTTGGATGCCTGTTTATCTTTGATGTTCAACTTTTCTGAGGTCGAGGGTGATGGTATCGGTGTTACCTCGTCGACTGCAAACATCTCCTTTGCAGCGTGTTGTTCTCCGTAAACTATTTTCACCCTATCCACTGTTGGGAACTTCATCATTTGGTGAAGGGTCGACAGTGCCGCCCTTATGTTATGGATCCATGGCCTTCCGAGCAGTGCATTATACCTCATGTCACCTTCAATGACGTGAAACTTTGTGTCTTGGATGGTCCCGACTATGTTTACTGGTAGGATTATTTCTCCCTTTGTTTTTTCGCTAGCCATGTTGAAGCTGTTTAGGACTCAAGACGCGGGTACAATTTGATCAAGTTGGCCGAGCTGTTCTACGACCCTCGACCTGATTATGTTTTCCGAGCTACTTGGATCCACAAGAACACGTTTAACTTGAATTTTATTTAGCAAGATAAAAATTACCAAGGCGTCATTGTGTGGCTGGGAGAGGCCTTCCGTCTTTTCTTTGTTGAATGTAAGGGTGCCTTCGGGCACGTAATCTCGGGTCTATTTTTCCCTCGTAATCAATATTTTGGTGCGTTTGAAGACAGGTCCTTGCAGGATATCGACTCCACCGACGATCATGTGGATAACATGCTGAGGTTTTTCTTCATCATTCTTTTTGTTGGCGTCTCTCTCCCTGAAGTGATTTTTGGCTATGTCACTGAGGAATTCTCTAAGATGACCCTCGTTGAATAACCGAGCTACTTCCTCTCTCAACTGTCTGCAGCTTTCGGTCCTGTGGCCGTGTGTGCCATGGTATTTGCACATCAAGTTAGGATTTCTTTAGGAAGGATCAGTTTGTATTGGTCTTGGCCACCTAGTGTCTTTAATCCTTCCAATGGCCGATACTATACCCGAGGCATCGACGCTGAAATTGTACGCCGATAATCGAGGTGCTTATGTGGGATCTGCGTACTTGTCGAATCCAGTCTTGCTCATGAGTCCCCGAGGATTATGTCCTCGGTCACCCCTTCAATCGTTGTGGGTGGAATTACGTCCCGTATGGTTGTTTCTTCTATCTGCGGCAAATGGCTGATATCGATCTTTGGTTGGTCTCGATTCTCTGTCAAAATCCCTTTGGTTCTTACTTGTCGACCGACTCGGGTATACTGAACCCGAGGGGGCTCCTAGTTGGTCATCCTCAACTCTAATCTTCGACTGGTACCGGTTGTAAACATCTGCCCAAGTCACATCTGGGTATTCTATCAAAGTTTGTTTCAGTTGACGTGATGCGATCGAACTCCGCTCGTTTAGTACTTGGGTGAAAGCATGAACAGTCCAGTCGTTGGTAACCGGTGGCAACTCCATACGTTCCATTTGAAATCGAGATACAAATTCTCGTAGCTTCTCATCTTCCCTATGCTTCACCTTAAAGAGGTCTGATTTTCTCGTTGCAACCTTTATAGCTCCAGCGTGAGCCTTTACAAACGAGTCTGCCAATATGGCGTACGAATCGATAGAGTTCGGAGGAAAGTTGTGATACCAAATCATAGCTCCCTTGGACAGAGTCTCTCCGAATTTCTTCAGCAATACTGACTCGATTTCATTGTCTTCCCAATCATTTCCTTTAATGGCACACGTATAAGAGGCAACGTGCTCATTGGGGTCCGAGGTCCCATTGTATTTTGGTATATCGGGCATTCTGAATTTCTTCGGTATGGGCATCGGAGCCGCACTTGGAGGAAATGGTTTTGTACAATTTTTTTGGAGTCCATTCCCTTTAAGATTGGTGGTTCCCCCGGAATCTGATCAACTCGTGAGTTATAGGTTTCCACCTTCTTATCGTTGGCTTCAATATTCTTTTCCCTCGACTCTATCCTCTTCGTAATCCCCTCAAGCATTCTCATTATAGCAGGGTCGGTCGTTGAAGTATTGTCACCCGATCTTTCAGGAACTGGCTCGGTACGACGAGTAACCTCTTGCTCGACCCTACACGGAGCCCCGTGCTGATTCTGCAGCTGGGCAATAATGTTCTGTTGGGCTTACATCATTTCAAATATGACTTGGAGACTAACACCTTCGTCTCCTCTAGCCTGGGTACCTCGACCGTCGGTCCGACCCTCTCTGCGTACGCTTCCATCAGATCTCCACCTAAATCTGCATTCAAATCAATGTGTGAACCAACATCGATCGGGTTAGCGGGTGGTGCTCCTCCGAGCCCAGCTTGTGGAACCTCGACTCCTGGAGCGACAACATTCTCGTTCTCTCAGTGGAGTCCCAGACCGTTGTCACCGTGTGTAGCTATGTTTTGTGAGTTTGACATGATTTATTCTGAAAAAAAAAGCTTGCAAGAAACAAGCGTAAAATAGTGTGTTACACCAAAATTAACACTGAAAAATCACTATTACCCGAAGCCCCACGGTGGGCGCCAAACTGTTTACCTCGAAATACGAGTAATAATTAAATTTGTAATGTGGTTATAAGGATATGCGATCTAATCCAATGCTAATTGGTCAATAACTAAGTAAATAAATAAATTAAAAGATTTATATGGATCAAACCCGTATAATTACAAGTTATCGATCTCGATCTGGATAAGACTCGAGAACAATTTTCAAGAATAGTAAGAACAACGACAATAATATGAACAACTCAAATGCGAAGAGCTACTAGTAAATAAAAGAGTGTTTATATTCAACAGTGTAAGTGAGAACTTGTATATCATGATAATTGTGACAATGATGCCCTACAAATGAATAGGGTTCCTCTTTATATAGTAGAGGGATCCTAAATAAGGAATGACTCTAATCGCGGAAGTAAAATTGTCACGACCCCAAATCAATAAGGGCCGTGATGGCGCCTATCGTGAAACTAGGCTAGCCCTCTAACATAGTGAAATCAACATTTTTCCGTTTTATAGAAATATAAACTCATAAACTGATAAAGGTCCACTTTTAAGACAAATTCAACAGAGATAATGTGAAACCCCACGTGTTATTTTTCTCTCTTCTCTTACGTAAAATACGTAACGTGGCGTGGTTATATAAGGTATATATGATTGCGTATAGCACATTGGGAGAATAAGACTGAAAATGTGTAGTAATATCAAGGAAACAAAACTAAAGCTTTAGGTCAAAGGAATCCCTTAAACAAAGGTTTGTGGTTAAAGAAATGACTCGGGTAGCACCCCGCACGTTCGGAAGGTTTAAGTTAACTTGCACCTGTGGGATAAGACTAAGAGTGTCTAATATGCTAAGAATAATGTGTTATGAGGTATTATAATATCACACAGGTCACATGTTAATTTTTGGAGTCAAGCAAGTTGCGAAATAAAGGTCGGCAAAAGTTATCGTAAATTTCTCTAATAAATTTTCTAAACTTTGGGTCAAATGTATCAGATAATTTCTCCCAATATATAACGAGTTATGGGACCCAAATCCTACCGAATCGAAGGTCTACGAGTCTAGTTCACAACCAAAAAAATCTCACATCAAACCGACATCGGAGTAAGAAATTATGACTGTTTTACCACAAACTGTCCGGGCTGAAACCGGGTCGCGAGCCGGGTCGGGTCAAACAAGTAGTATAAGTCGGAAAATCCGACTTTTAAGACCCAAAAACAATTCACCTTCGTCCCAAAACAGTGAGAAAACTGAAGAGAGGGTTCCATGGTGGTTTTGAGTGATTAAGGTACGTTTTTGATGATTTCTATCGTTAAAGTTTGCCCCCGTGCCTAGAAACGCAATCTCTACGCTTTGCAATTGTTTTCCCCTTCTATTAGCTGTGTTTGGAGCTATTTTGGAAGATAGGAATTTGTTGTTCTTGTTGTTTCTTCAAGCTTTATACTTGGTTTGCCAAGGTAATCATCTTCGGACTCTTTTATGATCGTTTTTACAAAGTTCTACGGACGTTTCGTCAAGTTAGGGTCATATGGAAAATCTGCCGATTTAAACTCAATTATGAATTGTTTATAGGTGCGTATAAGCTGCATATATATAGTGTTTGCAAAGCTTAGGACCTAAGGAACAACGTTCATGAAGGAACTACTGGCATTCAGACGTTCGTTGGAAAGGTATGTTAAGGCTAAGCTCCGTCCTTCCTTTTAGCACGAATTCTGGAAAATTCCTAAGACGCCAAATGTGGTATTTTACTATTCTATTGCTAGAAAGACCTTCTGAGAAAGGCATTGGTATTGTAGCTGAAGTATTTTCATGATGCTATTAGGTTGATATTCAACTTGTTCGGTTAAATAGGGTATTCGGCATCTATATATGTCATTTTGTCGGCTTTCTTAACTATATGTCCATATATATGAACTCTTATTCGTATTTGGGTTGTGTGACTTAAAAATAAAGGCATTTAGTATTTGCGATCAGTCATTCTTCCTTGTTAAAGTGTATTTTAAAATCTCTAAAGTGATACGTCGATTTCCAAAAATCTCAAATATAATTTTTATGTTTAAACTACTAAAACACTTGATTTTTGAAATACTTGCTTTTACTAATTATCAAGAAGTCAGGTATAAGGACTAAGTGAAGAACCTTAAGCTTTTTATGAACATCTTCAGAGTTAAGTTATCTTTCCAAAAGTCGAGTTAAGTTTTAAAGCTTATTCAAAAAACATATGAGGTTCCACGAGACATTTGTA
>MDKH01187631.1:0-46852 GCA_005239495.1 Nicotiana undulata | reverse complement strand
AAAAAAAAAAAAAAAAAAAAATAGGAGCAACATCCCACATAAATTTTTGTAATGTGGCACCTTCTCCGTGCTTATACGAATTAAACTTTACTTATTGATGATACCAAGCCATATCTTACAAGCATATTCTACAGGAAGCATTCCTCCATCTTTTTGGCAAGAAAAATGTATTGAACATCTTATTGAGGTGGTGTTCCTATAGTAAAAGGCAACTTTTGTCCAATTAAAGCATCCTAACCTCTTTTTAAGGTGTAAAAAATATCAGTCTCCACTCAAAAGGAAAAGATGATATTTAAAAAATAATAATGGACATCTTTCTATTTCCTGGTCAGAAAATTTGATACAGAACGGCCACCATATTATTGAAACTAGTTATGAAGCAAAAGTTACTCGAGAATGTTTGTCATATGATTCACCAAGGCCCTTATTTTAGGCGCTTTTGCATAAAAATTTCAACAAAATAGACAAATAATGCAATCTTCATCATCCTAAAATCAACTTCATACGCAATTTCTGTTTCAAGTCATCTGTATTCTCTCCTAAAATATGTATCATTCAGGGTTTAATAGAAAACCGAATATGATGAGTGGGAATGAAAGACATACTTGCACCAACTGTGTTACTTCAGTCTTCAGATGATTATTTGTAGGAAATCTTGCAGCCAGACACAAAGCTATCCGAGGATCCACAGAAAAGCCAGTTCGAGCAAAATCGACCCATTTGTCGGAGCTGATTTTAAGACGTGAAGTGATTTCCCTGATGTTGGAAGAATTAATAACAATAGTGACAACCACATTAAAAGAAGTTAAAACAGGGAGAAACAATCAGTAATCATTGTGCGTTACTTGACAGTAGGTTGTGCCCAGACATCAAGTCTGTCAGCTTCATGCTGACATAACATCAGAAGCAACTGTTTCCGTTTCTCCCTTCCAACAGCGTAGCTCTCCATTTGGCCCCAAACGGGATGGAATTGATCTCTCTGTGAGCATCATTAAGTTCAAAAAAGAGCACAAGGACCATAAACAATTGTTTGCAATTAGAGAAAAGAAACTGTTCCCACTACAAAAGATAAAGATATTTTAGGCACAAAAAGTTTCACCAAATGACATAAGAACCAAAGTTTCCAGTGCCTCGATTATGATTATCTCACCACATCATTCAAAGAGTTTCCATTTTCCAGTGCCCGTCCTCTGGAATCAAGTTGGGGAGTATCTAATTGCTCATTCAAAAGATGATGGACAAACATAGAAACGGACTGTGCCTCACTCAGGGCAAAGTTCTTATTCATATCATACCACTCAGGTTGGTGAGCAAACCACCCCAACGAAGCCCTGCAATTGAATATCACCAAATGGTTGAATGCATCAGCAAATCAGCATACTCCTAAAATAAGGCCTAGTCTTATGAAACATATTGAATCCATTGAGATAAACTTCCATAAGCAAATAAACATATGTTTGTGAGCAACTTAATGTCTATTAGCAAGCTATTGGTCAGAAATGATGAGCAAGGAACTTCCACTACTCATTCCATGCCTGTATTCGCAATGCAGGCAAACAAACTAGTCCAATTAAATGCATGTTCATAAGTTTTTACCTATATATTCTGTCTTCCAGAAGCTGAAGCCCAGCCCTGAGGTTTTGCAAATTACCCTGTGACTTGCACGAGCAAAACTTCAGCCCAAGTAGCATCAGGGTGAAAAATGTGCCAGTAGCAGCAGGGTGGGAAGAAAAGCTCCAAGGTTGTTTGGTGGTTCCTTGCAACAACCGCCCTAAAAGTAAAAGCTGTGAAACACTATCATGTCGAACAACCTGCAAAAACAAGTTTTTCAAAACAAAAAAATAAAATAAAAAAAATAGGAAAAAAGAACTACAACTTGAACATTTAAGAGAATCAAAAGGCTGAAAGCCTTAAACAATGATATTTTAGCAACATTATCAAGTGAACATAAAGGCAGCGCTTTTCATAAAAAAGGTTTGTTGTTTGTTTATTTTTCAATGTATGGTTTAAGTCATGTTTCATAGGCAACTATTGACAGTCTGGAAAAAGAGTGTTGCAAGAAGTCAAAGAGCAAAAACTGAGAAGCCGTCAAGGAACAGAAAATATTATCATTTCAATTGTGATGAAGTTAGTACAAGAAATTATAGTAGTAGTTTTACCACGGCATCACCACAGTCCAACAAATCCAAACACAGATTCAACAAGCCAAGTGCTCATCTATCATAGTACTATACAAGGAAACAGCATTAGGGCGAGAAATTGGTGAGGAAGGAAACCAACGAGGGGCTTCTCTTACAAGTGCTGGAAGATACTCGGTAAAAGTTATACCAGACCAAAATACAATGAAAGAAGAGAAACAACAGCTAAAGACACCAATATTGTGAAATAGGTATTGCTAATTTGCCATGGAAAATCACATCTATTTAACTCGAAACCCTAGTACTTGAGTATTATGATTGAAGCAAAACATCATATTGACATATTCATCTAATTAAATTTCAAGTAAGTGATAGGACAACTGTACTGTAACATCATCTCTAACCTAACCATTTTTGGGTGGACAATAGATCAGTGTATGTTTGATTATCGCATTGGTTCATAGGGAGCAGCTAAGAGAGTGAAAGCATTAAAACATTGATAATCACCTCAAAACGATCAATGAAAAACCCAAGCCATAGTTTGTGGGCCAATATTTGATCAACGGGATCCTTTTCAGGTGGTGCTTCTGGCTCCCCGGCAACCAGGTGAGGCCTTAATTTAGCAGCAGGTCCACTACACCTAACTTCAGATGCAAAAAGACCTCGCTTTGTGTCGACTGTCCACAACCATGCATCGACAAGCTCAGCAAGTACCAGAGAACAAAGTTGAGGAGCAGCTGAAACCAACCATGTCCAAATAAATACACCAGTCTCCATGGCATCAGATGTCAATATATAAGCTGGGCACCAGCAAAGAAGACGTAAAAGTTGTGAAAAGCTTTCTACATTTGATTTAGTATCTGAACCCTGTGGACAACAGCAAATAAGGCAACATGTAAAGGGATAAAGAAAATTTAAGGGGAGAAAAAAGGAAGTTTCATCCCAGCCTAAGAAAGCAAAGACTGGTTGGAATTAGAAACTTTTTGTACCAGATGAGAGAGAAGCAAAGCAGTTGCTTGAGAACAAGTTTCATGGAATGATGACTTATCCACTTCTTCCCCTTTTTCTGCAGTATTAACAAATTTCTGCAGCAGTCGGACAAACTTTGTAAGTAAAACCTCAGAAAAGGACTCGGTTTTTGGCTGCAAGTTATCCACCATATCACTGGGACCCAATGCTGGTCGATCAAGGCTACCAATACTCTCATATAACCTTCTCATCCCAGCAATTTCTCCAGCATGATTACACTTCGCAGTTGCACTGATCATACCAGTACTGAGCACCTCTAAATTAAACGCCTCCGTCAATTTTAATTTTGCTCCAGATGCTGCAGCTGCTGCAGCCATAACAGCGGGAATATTTGCTGTTTTTGTTCCTGTCCAACAATCATTTTTACCAGTACCAATTTTTATCTCGGATAAGAGAGAAACAACTTCTGCTGTAGGCTGTGATTTTTGCCAAGTGTTTGCTTTACAAAGCATTTCCTGAAGCAAGGAAAGAGAGAGTAGCTAATAGTATGTGCAAACGAAAATGTAATAGGATAGCAAAGAAGGTAAAATTCCAGTAAAACATCAACATAAACCACGCAAATTCAGATCTTTAGGCAAAAAGGTATCTGAGATTTTAAACTTCGTTACTAGATAAAGCTAAAATACCATCTGCACACAAAATATTTACTCCTACATAAAAAAGACAATGTGTTTACCAATGTTAAAGACTAGTGATGTTTTTCCAACAAAATAATTTTTTGTCTGCCTGTATTGTCGCGGAGAGAGAGACCCAAATATTCATTTTGCACTCTAAGCAAGGTGCAATAATCCCTTAGCAAGAGCAAATGAACATAGACTAACAGCATACTTGAAAAATGTAATACGGAGGAAAACAAGTGACACAGCCTTGTCATGAAACTCGAAACTGATGGAATAACAAACCTGAAGAAGCCCTTGACTAGTACAAGGAGCCTGTGAAAGTGAAACAATTATCCATTCACGAACAGTCCTTTGGTACAAAGAGCGAATAGTAGCAACACAAGCAGGATCATTGACTACAGATGAAGGTGGATCATTGTGCACAGAAAACAACAGTGAATCTAGACAAGAAGAATTCCACAAAATCTGCAAGCCAGTAAATAACTCAACCGTTAGTATCAACCAATGGCAAGAAGCAAGATAAAACAAATTTGACACTTGGTACAAGCAGCAGCGAAATGCCACCTGGGGAAAGCGATCTCTTAATTGATTCAGCAAATTGACTGAGATATCTCGTATATGCTCATCCCTTTGAGACAAATTTTTTACAAGGAAACTGGCATGTGTGGACAACGTAGATTCCCTATACTCTGCTTCAGGTCCAGTCTCAGACATCCTATCCTCCTGCAGCAAGTTACTGGGATCTTATGACCTTTATGTAAAAAGACAAAAAAGACAAGAAACCAAATGGGGATGCAAGAGAAGAGGATCAGCAATTTATGTTTGTTTAAAAACTATGATCTTCATTAGCTTTTTCAGTAAGAAAAAGTAGTTAAAAAGGTATGCTATACAGTTCAAAGTTGATTTCTAATGTGACGAACTTTGTCCATAAAAGTTTCAAAATGTTCGTCTTCAGCTAAAGAAATTTAAAATGCTCTAAGTCGAGTACAGATATACGCAATTCCCTCCAGATGCAAAAAGAATGCCCCTTATCCCTATTTTCTACGATAAATTCCCACGCAATCCCCTAAAGAGTCTACATGAAAAGAAGCTACGCCGTTTGATGCATATGATAGTGAAATGCAATAACCAATAAGAAGCAAAATAATCAGCAGTTTTGGTCTGAACTCGTTCAGAAAGAGAAAACAACAATGAAAACAACATACTATTTAGGCAATTAAGAATTTTGCAAACAAAACGAGGGGCTAAATTGTTTCGAAGACAGAAATTGGAAGCTAACACATTCGTAAAGAGAGAAAGAAAGAAACAACAACAACATACCCAGTATTATCCCACACCGTGGGGAAAGAGAGAAAGGAAGATAGTTATAAAAATATCCATATGGGAAACACACACAGCAAAGGATATTTATCGTACAAGATACACATATAAATTGTAAACAAAGCTGAATACAGAACATTATTGCACATAAGTTAAAATACAAACAAGATGTATACAAAGATGAATGCTGAATTTAATAGATATAAGTTAAAATGTTTAAGTAAACAAACCTATCATACTCTGAAAATATACAGTTGAACTGTTCTTTTTTTTCCACTGTATTTGGTATTCGACAATATTTTTCATTTAGTTCTATGAATTCTCGATGATTTGAGCATTCTGTTTCTTTCACTTAACTTGCATTTCTGGTATCCTTCAACCATCATATTATAGTACCCTTTTTAAGAAAATTTAGATACACTGGTAATTTATAACCTTATAACTGCAAGTGATTAGTGTGTACAGCAAGACATAGCAGAAAGTTATAAGGTACCAGCCACGCTTCTGCTGTTTCAAAAGCCCTGTGAACAATTGCAGTCAAGCACTGCGAGACAGCCGGCGTGAGACCAGGACTCTTTAAGTATTCGAAGACACAGCTGAAGGCACTTCTAGAAGCTGTTGAACTAGGGCCCACACTGAGAATCCCACCATTACTACTAAACCGTATGATCTCCAAAAATGCTACAGCAAGTAGATAAGTTGACTTGACACCTGTAAAGGCCAAATAAAAATAATCTGTGAAGCCTAGAAACATCTTGATCATCATTTGTATCTAAGCAAAGAACATCTCAAAAAAAATTAAAATTCAATAAGAACTTGATTTCCTTCTCAAAGCAAATCCGAACATGAAGAAATTCAACAAACCGGAAATTGTGCTCATCGCTGAAACTTCCATACGCCCTCCTAAAGCAGCAGAAAGAGCAGTTCTTTGGCTAACGGCAGCTTTCTCATTGCCACTACCACGCCGACTACCTGGGTTATGAAGAGCATTAAGTTCCAACTCATCTTCAAGCCACTTCACGGAGCTCACAACCTGGTAAACAGCACGTCTTAGATACCTTATATAAACTATTCGGTTAAATGAATTACATTATTAACATGAAACAAGAAATATTACAAGATTCAAGATGAAAAGAAATCGCACATTTATTGGCCTATTACTTTTGAAGCTATGGCTTGTGAGTAGGATAAACTATACTACCTTGAAGTAAATAACAAGAACAACAACCCATAATCTTTCTAGCCACTTTTTGTCCACATATCACACCCCTCACAAAGGTTTAAAAGCTAAAAGCGCACAAAAATGATATGATTAAAGCGAGAAGTGATGTGAAGGCTTCCTTGAAGTGAGTTGTAAAATTTACAAAATATAAAAAATTCAAACATATATCAGTTTAGTACTATAATAATATCTCAATTAATATAACAAATTTTTGGGAAAGACAATTAAGATAACTAATCCTGGCATCCAGTATGCAATAATGTTGATAGTAATCCAGCTTCTCAAAATTGAGATTCAAAACAACCAACAATTTTTCGTTGGGATCACTTTGTGTGTCATTGTTTGAAGCACACACTTCTATGAAGCGCATGGCTTCACTCATCAGACGACAAGCCTTCATTTCACATCATTTCATCGCTTCAAGCGACGAAGCAATGGCTTCTAATAACATTGATCCCTCCCTTCACAGAAAATTGAGATCAAGAAAAATATCAAACATGTGGATAATTATGTTATCTTTAGACATGTGATATCCTTATTTTCAGTTTGGAAGTAAAATGCACCAATACTGTAGTTCTTTCCACTCGGTCAAAAGGACTAAAACAAAGAGACAGACATATAAGAAACTTATGTAATGAGAACTCGGGGAACTTTATTTTTTTGATAACCAAGAAATCCCGAGGCCCGGTGGCCCTTGATCCAAAATTCAATAGATAGTGGGGCCACCACTCTACCTTTCTCGACTTAAATACCAGGCTTTTGTCTGCCGCAAGTTAAAAAACCGTATTGTGCACCTAATCAACTAATCACGGGCTGCGATCTTACCACTAGACCAGAGCCCTGAGGGCAAGAAATTGAAGAACACAATCACAAGACATGCTCATACAAAAATCGTCTAATGACAGGTTTTTCTATAAACCTTAGCTACATCCATAGAATTAGATGTGCTAAAGTAAAGGATGTCACAAAATATATTAGGGTAAGAAAGGCTTGTGATAAACCCAAATAGTATCTCCATAAAGGTTTGGAAGTGCTTTTGGGATGTCGGAATACCTTAACTAACCAAGTTACTCAATGTTATTATATTAAGAAGTGAAAAGACGCCACACAAGTGGACAAGAGTACCTTGGTTCTAACTATAAAACAAATGAGATGTTCAAAGTTGTGTGAACCAACTAGATATAAATTGGGTCAATGATGAAATTTTAGGAAAGAACAACAGAGTGTAGCCTTGGAGACAATAGAACACTACAAATGTGATAAGCGACAAGTTTGGCTTTATGTCTAAGCAGACCTACAACCAAAGATGTTCGAAGTTATGTGAACCAACTAGATATAAACTGGGTCAATGATGAAACTTTAGGAAAGAACAACAGAGTGTAGCCTTGGAGACATTAGAACACTACACATGTGATAAGCGACAAGTTTGGTTTTGTCTAAACAGACCTACAACCAAAGATATATTATTGAAGATTGATGAAAGTTTATAGAGAGACAAAGAAGGATCTCTGTGTGCTATTCATTGACATAGATAAAAAATAGATATGATAAAGTGCTATGAAAAGTCTTTTGGTGGGTGTCTGAAAAAAAGGAACTCATACCAAATACGTAATTGCTGTAAAAGATATTTAAGAGAAAGTTGTCACATGTGTGAGAATAGTGAGAAAAGTTTCTCATGGCCGTGGATTTACACCAAGGGTCTGCCTTGAACTGATACTTGTTTTAGCCTAGTTATGCATGAATTAACCAACAGTATCTTGATAGCATACAGGATGATATACACTATGTACAATTTGCAGGTGATATTGTGTTAACTCACAAACTAGCTAGGGGATACCGTGGAGAACTACTCTAGAGAGTAAGTAGTTTAGAATAAGTAAAAGTAAACATAATACATGAACAGCAAGTTTAGGCCAGTATTATCAAAGTTAAAACGCGCAAAAAAACTCTAAGGTCTGGGTGACTTTAAGCGCAATAAAGCGCGGGCATTAACGAACAAAGACACAAATGGAGAAAAACTAGCAATATATATGTATATATATATATATATATATATATATATGTGTGTGTGTGTGTGTATATATATATATGTGTGTGTGTGTGTGCGCGCGCGCGTGTTTGTTATCCAAGGCTAATATCTATAAGCATGAATACCAAATACAAGGATTAGGAGAGCTTCTCCTATACTCCACCTTGTAATTATGGACGACTCCACAGTTTCCGTGTAGTCTTTTTATTTATATATACAAATGTTACCTTTTCAAAAAAAAAAAAACAAGGACAAAGAAATTGAAGAAAATTTAAGATAAAGTGAAATATCAATTGTTTAGTGTCGCCTCTTCAGAATTACGCTCATTGGAAAGGAAAAATAAGCTTTAGAGCCTTGATGAAAAAATTGAAGCGCCCGCTAAGCGAGAGGAAGCACCCAACATGTTTTGAGCCTCGCTTCAGGGCTTAAGCACGCTTTTGAACTTTAGGCCCATAAGAAGAACAAAGATAAAATAAGATTGGACGGAATTGTTATGCATATATGCAGAAAATTTGGATATCTAGACTTAGTGCTCTAAAGGAATGGCATAATAGAGACCTAAAATAGGAATGGTCCAAATGGAGGATTGCTATGCAATGTAAACTATGAAGATACCTAATAAAGCAAAAGATAAAAGATAAGTTCTATAGAACAGTCGTGAAACGGGTAATGTATATGAAAGTGAATATTCTGTCTCAAACAAGTGTTGTCGAAATGCAAGTGTTAAAAATCTCTACTTTTTCTGATGAAGTGTTAAGATCTCCAACTTTACCCCAGGACAATGCAAATGTTAAGATGAATATACAATCATATAAAACTAGACAAGGTTAAAAACAATCACATCAGATAGAGGGTGCAAGTAGCACAAATAGAAGATAAATTGAGGGAAAGTCGCCGGAGATGGTTTGATCATATCCTAAGTAGACATCCAATATGCAGAAGCATGACAGTACAACAATTGAAGGTACTAAAAAGGAGACAGTGCAAAAGCGCAAAATCACGTTGAGAAAAGTAGCCTCAAAAGAACTTTAGTCTATCAGAATTAATGCTAACTTAGCTAAGAACTAACAACTTTTAAGCAAGGATCCTGCAACATCAACTAGTTTGATTTAGACTTAGTTATTATTGTTCTTTAAGTTACACTAGGTTTGGTAGGAATAAGTGTGAGATTTAAAGAAACCTAACTTAGAAAATCTTTAATTTGCCTAAACAAATAAATTATTTACGAATATTGGAATGAAATGGATGAAGGGAAGCATTGGAGCAATGGAAAAGTTGTCTCCATGTGACCCATAGGTCACGGGTTCGAGCCGTGGAAGCAGCCACTAATGCTTGCATTAGGTTAGACTATCTACATCACACCCTTAGGGTGTGGCCCTTCCCCGGACCCTGCGTAACGCCGGATACCTTGTGCATTGGAATGAAATGGATCAGCCAAAATGAACCTCTTTTTCTGTTCATGTTGCTGTGGTGTAGGTTTTTCCAAAATGAACCTCATCTTTATCAAGGAAGATGAAGAAAAAGAGCAAAATATTAGAGCTAAATGAGCAAGAGGAATTACTAGGAAAACAACTAAACTACTAAGTTGGGATGAAAATATGTAGCACACATGACATAGGAATGCACCAACATTAATCATTTTCTGTTCCATGTTTCTCGAGATTGACCCAAAATAGTTGCAACAAGGCAGCAATTTCAACATAAGAAGTAAGCATTCTAGGAGATGATGATAACAAAATTTTCTCAGATGCTGAACTTCTAAGTCAGAACCAAACTTACAAGTGGTGGGGTTCCTTGAGAAATGCGTTGGACAGCGGAGGACCAATCAGCACTCCAAATGTATGGACCGCTCACCGCTTGAAGTGCAATTGCTCCCATGCTACCAACACTGTTTAGAGTCGTTGATACTGACTTTGCCATGCCATTAAGGTTCTGTAATGGAGGAGCTAACCCAAAGAGAGCAATATAGAACCACAAGTTTCTAAACAACTTCAAGAGTGAAGGTTCAACATCTACAGTAGGATCAAAATCTGAACATATCTCAGCCACGGCAGGAAGGAGAGGCCCAAGAAAATCTGCTCCACTCCTGCAAAATACAGTCCCTGAGTTCATCCAGAAACACTCCAGTAAAGCACATTCTCAGCCAACATTACAAAAACCTACTTTCCACTTTTTGACTCTGCAGCCAAGCCCACATCTGAGCACAGGGACAGCAAACGTTGACGGTAGTCTGTACGCAACTTAGGAGTAGTCAAGTCTCTGGCAATCAGAAGAAATCCTGCGGGAAGTGTCTAGAATGTAATTGAACATGTGAGCAATCAATCAATAAGGGATAATCATAATTAACTGCTATAATATGATAAAAAACACCATGAGCCCACCTCAACACGCTCTGTTGTGGCCTCAGGGGCTGTGGTCTTACTTTCAGCTGAGCCAACAGCAGCAAGTTTACTTAAGTAACTCCTTGTCATCAGAACAACAGCTTCACGGTAGGACTTCTCAAAACCTAAACTTGCCATACGAGCAACAGCATCAAGAAGCTGCAGCAGCTCAACAAAAACAGGTTGAGAAACTCAGAAAGTGATTCAATTAGCTCAGTTAACAGAGTAAAGGCTTTCAAAAAATTGAGTAAATGTTGCAGAGATATTGCACTAGGATTGTGATGAAAAGAGATTTTCATACTCGGAGTCTCAATAAGCCTGGTATTGATGCATCACGCTCCTCTAAACTTTCAATGAATTTAGGCAATATCATATCCACAATTTCAGGCCTCTTAACTGAAGAATTCAGATCAGCTAGTAACCTTATAACGTTCAACTGCAGGGAAGGAGCTGCCTGCTTCTCCTTCTCTACCTGGAAATGTAGGCAGTTGCAAATAATATTATCAAAACAGAGACTAATAAAAAAACACTAAGAAGAAGACCAAGAGATTTTCTCAGGTCAAAGGAAAACTAACTTCCATTATTTTCTTTGATGAGTAAACTATTTTCAGTTTCTTTTATTGGTAACATATCTTCTTTTTTTTTTTTTTTTGAGAGATAGAATCATTAAACAATTCCTTATCAATCTTGACTCCTTTCAATAGGACCAACAATTCAACCGATGTAATTGACCAGTACATAACAAGTATGGAGCAAAGAAATATAATGGTACTAAGTTGACCTAAAGTCTTCCTATTTATATAGGAGGATCAAATAGAATTGAAGGAAAATGAATGTGATAAGACAGAATTTTTGATAAATTATATTTTTTTGATTGGTAACTATCTCAACTTTTTTGATACAAACTTTTCACAACATTTACAACGAACAACAACGAAACGAAATATTTCACATGATATAGACATTAACTCCTAAAGGAAAATCAAACATACAGGTCCCTAAGCAAGCATTCAAAAAGCCAGCACAATTCTGAGTCCGGGACTCACAAGAAAAATCCTTCCCTTCTGTGAGCCTAGGAGAAACCAGAAACTCAACAGTGCAGATTAAACCACTAATCAAGACATTAAATGCCAAAAGTTTTGTCCTTGCAACACTTAAGAGCACATTCAGTTTTTTATTATCAAAACTAGAGAAAGAGCAAATTTCTGAGGGAAATAAAGAGGATGTTTACACAACAATCAGTTGTAAAATTACAGACATTTGAGGCACAAGTCAATCTTGTCCGTCCTTAGGCCTTAAAACAACTAAATCTAAGAAAAAACAAAAGTTCACAGACTAATCTTGAACTCACAACTTGATAACACGGTTTTACTTCAAGAAAAATAGATAAGAGCTTGAATAATGAAGCTAGACTCTAGAGTTGGGTCACAAGGAAGCTAGACTCTACTGGAGTAAATTAAGAGGGAGAAAGATAGATGAATTTTAATTTACATTAACTGTAAGATCAAGTGAACTGCAAAAGGGTCTTCACCACTCCAAGTTATCAACATGAAAAAGCTGATAGGAAACAATCAACCTGGAAATGCCAGCTTTGGTGGGAGAGGGAAGGAGTGGCATTAATTAGCTGTGTGCTAGATACTCTTCAAACATACTAAATTTCTCATTTCTATGACATCAAAGGTGGAAATGTTGCTCAACAGCATAGGAGGACTTTTATGTGGGAAGGAAAAGCGAAAATCTTTTTTGGCAGAATACCTCGTGACCCCCCTAAACTTGACATGTTTTATTTGGTGCACACTGAGTATACACAGAGTATATACCAAGTAAAAGTTCAATGTCACAAAAGTATCTTCCTTCAATTCCAAGCCACCAATTATGACTAAACATTTTTTTTGTTTTTTTATCAATATAACCAAAAAGGTTGCTTTTATAGTTTATGCTTAGCTAGGTACATAAAATGGCAACAAGAAAACCCATAATTATGCAAGGAAAAAACACTAGCTTCTCAAGCACATTGAGGTAAATATGACATCACAAAATTAAACCTGAAAATGCTAGAAAGGAGCAATCTTGACACACAAAAGTGTGAAGTTTTACCTTGAAAATGCTAAAAAGGAGTAATCTTGACACACAAAAATGCTTACGCTTGTTGTTAGCTTGTTGTAAATGGAAAGATGTGAAATAGACATTATAATAGAGTTTCTTTAGCTTTTTACGGCTTAGCCTGCTTTATTCAAAGTTTGTGTATATTCCTGCACTCTCATATTGTTGGTTTTACTGCGACACGATTCTTAGTATACCTATCATTAAAATAAATAAATAAATAAAAGAGGAAGCGGAAGAGTCAGATGGCAGATTCTTCTTTTGTGGACTACTAATGTGCGTCAGGCACAAAACAAAATTAAAAAGAAGGGAGAAAGTCCAGAACTGCCCCTCTATTATGGTATATTGTTTACATTTGTCCCCCGTTATACTTTTCGTCCGGACCAACCCCTACCGTTAACAAACTTGGGGCCCTAACCCTAACGGTCGTCCATTGTGGCAGCCGACCCCTCAATTAAAGTGCCACATAGATAGCCAAGTCAGCGCCTATTTTAAAAATGCCTTTATCGTAAATAATTAAACTCACTTAAAATCCCTAAATTTAATAGTCTCACTTCATAGCAGCTCCTCCTTCTCCGTAAAAGACCTCCACTGCTGAAAAAGTTAAGGTTCATCAAGAGGAATGGTTGTACCTTCAAAGAAATCACTCGGTGCATTAAATTCTTCCATAAATTTCCCTTTCCCCAACTTGCTCTCTTCTTTCTCCGTAATTAGAGTAAATGAATCAATTATTCTTCTACTAGACCCTTTTGTCACATGTTATTTCACCTTATTGCCTTCTCCACCTCTTCAGCAAGTTGAGAGGTGAAACTATTTCCAATTAAATGTTAAATTATTTTAAGTTTCTTCCTCCCTAATTATTTCTCCCCTATTTGGTGGAGTTTATTCGAGATGAGAAATTCTTGTTATGTTTTGCATATTTAACGAGTTGATTCAATTTGGTGGCATCTGATGCTAATTATTTCGTTTTTAATTGATTTTTCCAATGAGTCTTGTATGGAAAATATGATAACCTTTCAGAGCAGTCATTCTATAAGGTTGGTGGAATTGACGAGGCCATTGCCAAGGAAGCTGCAGGTTAGATTATGAACTCCGTTGACTTTCTTTCATTCAACCGCTACTGGCTTCTGTTCATAAACTGTTGGACCTGGAAATGAAGCACCACCTTTTATGAATGCGTAATTTGTGGTTGCGAAAGAGCTTTAATGGAGAGGATGAATATGGAGTTTACTCAGTGTGTAGTGTTCTCAAGTGGTGATTTTGAGAAAATTCGTTTGATGGAGGTGGTGATATTGGAATTTGTATTCCCGGTGATGATGGGGCGGCGAAGGGATGGGAATAGTTTGAGGAAAAGGGGTGGGATTTGTTTGAAACTTTTCATGGGACCCTTAAAAATTGCTGACATGGACAATTTAATTGAGGGGTCAGTTGCCATAGTGGAGGACTATTAGGGTTGGGGGAAATTCTGACAAGCTTGTTAACGGCGGTAGGGGTTGGTCCGGACGAAAAGTATAACGGGGGACAAATGTAAATAATATACTATAGTAGAGGGGCAAATTCAAACCTTTTCCCTAAAAAGAATAAATAAGAAGTCATAAAGTTATTGTACATAGTAATAGATGTGTTTATCCATATATGTCCAGTATAATAGTTTAATCAGGAAAATACTGAAATGACTTATACTAGAACAAATGGTAAGTAACAACGTTCCACCTTCCAGAATTGGCTCCATTTGCAACATGCGGAGCAAATGACTAGCAACTTTAACTTGCAAATAATTTTATCTAGCGACTCCAAACAACAGGCAATGTTTACTACCTCTTGATTCATCGACAAACATCCATTTACTTCCACTAGCTTATGATTAACGTGTGCGAGTTATTCAATGGCCAGTAAACTGCAAGGTAAAACTAACCTCTTCCTCATAACGATTCCTTTCACAAATAGGAAAGCCCATAATAAAAGTGTCCACAGGTGATCGATCCTTGTTCCATCCAAACTGAATTATCTCGCAACTTGTCTTCAATACGCTTTCAAACAAGGCCCCCTGGCTGCTGCCCCAACTGTCTGCCTGTGGTGAAAAACCCCATAATCAAGAAGTTATGCTAGATTCTGCAATCACCATTGAACCATTAAGTGCCACTTAATGCAGCTGAATGTTGTACCTGAGCACATGTCGCCAGCACAAGAGGCTTAAACCGAATGAGCAGCACTCGAAGCATCTGACCATCACGAGCAACAGCAGCCTGGGAAATTCCAGAAAGCAAGGAGCGGAATAGCTCTTCACATGCTCTCAACTTTCGCCACACCGAGAATAAACATGCCTCTGCAGCCTCTATCAATGAAGCAAGAGCTCCCTGCAACAATCTTTTTGATGATTTTCCATCAAAATCAAGGGATGCAAGAGTTTTAATCTGCAATCTGGCTGCTGCTTGATAAACAGCAAGTTTGGCATTGATCCTAACTTTCAGCAGCTGCCCTTGTTCTGACCAATCACGCTTCCTTATCTGCCAGTCAACCAAGTTAATTAGACCATCCTTTTCACTAACTTTTTCAATAAACCACACATTTAACGAAATAAACTGCAATTACACCATGCTTTCTAGTAACATGCAATTTCTACTCTGAAGAGCAACGGCACTGCGGATAATAAACAGAATAAACTACATTTTAAACCAACCCTTTTCCCGCAACAATGCAGCTACTATCCTAAAAACCAAACATTCACCACATATATTTTACTGAATAAACAGCAATATCATGAAATATTACCTTTAAAAATGCTACCATCGACTGAAATTGCTGCTTTACGATACCTCTAACATTATCCAATAGATTGGCCTCAATAGAGACTTTTTCCAGGACATTTCCTATCAATTTCAAAGCCATTTCTCTTTTCTCAAGGCTATCAAGTGGCTCTTCTTCGAATGAGGCAATAGCTCGTTGTTTCTCTGCGCTGCCATCTCCATCATTGTACCCACCACCACTACTTCCACCTAACAAATCTATATTGCTAACGCTCATAGGTGAACTATGAGAGGAAGAAGTTCCAAGAAGCTCTCGGGGAGAGCTAGGGACAAAATTATCAAACTGCTCCAGCAGACCCGAAACCAACTTATTAGCATCAGAAGGAGCAATAGGAGGGAAATAATGACACATTGCTTTCAAAACTGCCTTCGAAATCCCCAAATCTCCACTCTTGTTACCTAAAGCTGATGTCACAATATCCCCCGTGAATCTAGCTATGTCGGCAGAAAATTCCGGAGACAATTCACATGCTTTACAAATATATTCCAAAAAATCACGGAAAAATGAAACAATTGAGTCGTTTGTAAGGGATTGAGGCCAAAAGTGCGGGTTAAAAGAGGAAGGAATTGAACGATAGAAGGCGAGAACGAGGGATTTGGGCATTTCATCCGAATGGTTAGGACATTTGGAGAGGAATCGTGCAACGGCGAGTATGCCATTGAGTTGAGACCTTGAAACCCTAGGAGAAGATCCAACGAGTAAGGCTTCTGCTGGAGGGCATCTGCCGCATATCCATGCTAATTTCTCTGCGAATTGAGATGGATTTTGTGCGATTAAATCACATAGCTCAATCAATGACTCCATTTTTACAAATAATTATGTCAACAGAATGAACCAAAAAATTAAAAGAAATCACAAATAAAAGGCAAAATTAAAACTGGAAAGAGCCCGATCGGCTGGATCAGCGACCAGGAGGAAAACGGAAATGTGACGGAGCCAAAAGAATTCACGAATGCGGTAATGGATATTATAGATTTAATAGGAAAATTGTAATAAGATAAGAATGTGTCGAGGAGGAGGATGGAGGAGAAATGAGGTGCAATTCGTGAATTCCGATGCCGGCTCCTTGTTACGTCGCTGTTTTTTTCTTTTTTTTTCCTTTCTTTTTCAGTTTGGGGGAAGCACACTGCACATCGCGCGCCTCGCTCAGATTTTTTTGTTCTTACGTTCGTACTACTATGTCTTTTTCCCCAGAATTTTGATGCAGGCGCGAATTATTCGGCAAAGTTAACTGCACTCCGTGCGTCTGGTAATTTCATACTCACTGCGTAGTAAGCATTATTTAAGTAGGGGGGAAATCCAAATTTGTCCCTAAACTATATGAAATGGTTTAAATTTATTTTTCTTTAAAAGTTAGGTCAAATATGCTTTTGCGGTAATCAAAATGGGCTAAATTTATTTTGCTAATGGAAAGTTAATCCAAAAATGGTCAAATATCTCCTCTACGTGTAAAAAAAGATTACTTAGTGGGTGTTTGGCTAAGCTTATAAGCAGGTCAAACTAATTTATAAGCACTTTTCGGCTTATTTACGCGTTTGGTAAAGTTAAAAGTGCTTATAAGTCAAAAATAAGCTAAAAATCATAAGCGGGTCACCCCCAACTTATGATTTTTTAGCTTATAAGCACTTTAAGTTTGACCAAAAATTTTACTATTTTATCCTTAAAATATTTTTTTTAGAACAAAACTCCTACATCGATAATCGTATATTTTTAACCTAACCCCCTCCCCCTCCGCCTCTTCAAGTCTACAATTTTCATTGACTATTTAAGATAAGTAAATTTTCTATTCCTTTGCATATTTGTATCAATGTAATAGTGTATTAATCTTTGAACGGTAGGACATATCAAGTTTTTGGTGTATTAATGTTTTCTCTTCAAATATTTTGTCCTATTTAGGTTTATTTTTTAGTGAGAAACGTTTATCAATTTATTAATTATTATAACTTATGATTATATGCTTATCATAATATAAATTATATTTATCATAAAAGTTATTTTATCTAAGCACAGTTGTATTTAAAATAAAATGACAAATAGAATATTTTGTATTTGGATTGATTTGGAATCTAAAATTTTGAAGAAATTACGTCGTTATAAGTGTAAATAGTTCTAAGGTTATTTAAGTCATTTTAACAGAGAAAGAGCTCAACACTTTTTTATTAAATACTGCAGCAGCTTATTATCAATTTCAGCACTTGTATCCAAACACGTAACTGCTTATTTAATAAATCAGTTTCAGCACTAAATAGTGCTTTTCAGAATTAGCTGATATAAAATAGCTGAAAAGCACTTTTTAGTGCTGAAATTTTGGAATCTAAAATTTTGAAGAAATTACGCCGTTATAAGTGTAAATAGTTCTAAGGTTTTTTAAGTCATTTTAACAGAAAAAGAGCTAATTGACACTTTTTTATTAAATACTACAACAGCTTATTATCAATTTCAGCACTTGTATCCAAACACGTAATTGCTTATTTAATAAATTAGTTTCAGCACTAAAAAGTGCTTTTCAGCACCTAATGCTTATCAGTTATTTTATATCAGCTAATCCAAACGGGCTCTAAATCGGTTTCAGCACTAAAAAGTGCTTTTCAGCACCTAATACTTATCAGCTATTTTATATCAGCTAATCCAAACGGGCTCTTATATCTGATGTGTCGACCACATTCCCTAACGTTACAAAATATGTGCAAAAAGACCCTTTCGCCTTCAGGGCATCCACCATGTCCAATGCCATCCTAAGTGATCTAACATTTTGCTAACACAGAAGCCATGTGGCTATACCACCTCACTGCCATAACCCCATTTTATTTCTTTTCCACTTTTTTCGTCAAAATGGTATGGCATAGCCATTGTCGGTTGGGTATCCAAAACTAGCCACCATCGCTAATGTAGTCGATTTCTAGCCAGTTTAACTCAAAATATATTACTAAATGACATATTTTCCCTTGTCCTTTTTAACATCCTGTTTAATTACTTTTCATTTTTTAATCGCTTTTCGCTTTTTTTTTAGAGCAGTGTACAAATTTTGCTTTCATGAGAGCACTTTCTTTGAATTTAGTCTGGGTAAGTGTTGTTTTTATAGTAATGTGTTTGAATTTTCGTTGTTATTGTTGTTTCATTTGTTTTAATTTTGATTTTCATATTGTTAGAGTTTAAATATTTGTGGTATTTTAACATCTACGCTTTTTTTTCTCTGTTCAGTAATTCGTCTTATTTTTTATAATTTTGCCACTATGTTATTAATTTTATGTTGTAATATTGTAATTGTTGCGTAACTTATTTTGATGAGTGTTTCAAATATTTTTGTAGTCGTTGTATATTAGGGTTAATTTTCAAGTAGTTTCTTGCTTCTACTGCATTATAGATTGCTTGAGTTCTTGTTAAAACTTGAATCCAGAATAATGTGCTAGACTTCATACTTAAAATTTTGAATTTTTTTTGTAATAAATTTAGTTCCAATATATTATTTTGTAAGTGTGACCTCTGAAGTCATGTTGTCCCGTATTATATGCTGGATGAGTTTGATAATATACTGGAGTTAAAATACTTGCTTTTACTGATAATTTTTATCTGTTTTCTTTTTCTTTTTTGTTTTGTTTTTTACATGTTGTATTTGATTATGTTTTTTAATTGACTTCTGAAGGCTTGTCGTGCAGTATATATTAATTTGTATTTGTTTTTTTTAAGTATGTTGTATTTGATTATGATTTTCAGTATTTTTAATGGATATCTATTATTACAAATAAATTTGGTTCTAGTATATAATACGGGAAGCATGACCTCTGAATGCTAGTTGTTCAATTTGTTTATACTGGAGGAGTATTATATTATAATAAAGTTTTGTTTCTATTTGATTACTTGTGTTTAATGATAATTTGTATGTGTGTGTGTGTTTTCATATAGGTTTTGGTTATATTTTTTAATTGTAGCCCAGTATTTATTTATGCAATTTTATTTTTGTAACAAATTTGGTACGGTATATTATACGAGAAGTCTGTCTTCTGAAGGCTTGTTTCCCAGTATTTTATACTGGATGATTATTATAATATACTGGAGTTCTATTTATTTCTGTCTACTTGTGTTTTTGTATATTGTTTTTGATTTTGTTTTTTAATCCTAGCCCAGTATTTGTTATGGAGTTTTATTTTTGTAATAAATTTCGTGCAGTATATTATACGGGAAGTCTGTCCTCTGCAGGCTTGTTGTACACTATTTTCTACTGGATGATTATTATAATATACTGGAGTTCTGTTTATATCTGATTGCTTGTGTTTAATTATAATTTGTATATGTGTTTTTTTATATGGTGTTTGATTATATTTTTGTCACGACCCAAAATCAACTGTCGTGATGGCGCCTATCGTGGAGTTAGGCAAGCCACTACTCAACATCTCAACACAGTAAAAACCATGAAAATAAAGACGAAAGCAATTAATATTTAAGAAAAGCCCTTACTGAAACAGAAATAATCTAAAATACGATTTATCCCAAAACCGGGGTGTTAACGAGTACATGAGCATCTATGCCGGAATACAATCTACTACAATGTCTAAGAGTAAGAACTGAAATACATATAAAATAATGAAGGAGGGTCAAGGCTTGTGAATGCCATGCAGCTATCTCGATAGTCTCTGAGATCATGTCTCCTCAATCAGCAACAGTTGTGACCGAAAGCACCTGGATCTGCACACGAGGTGCAGGGTGTAACGTGAGTACAACCAACTCAGTAATTAACAATCCAACCTTTGGACAGAAAGGTAGTGACGAACTCAACCAACATAGTAAAATATAGAATAACAATGCAGAAATGTAGGCATGCTTTCAAGTTTAATAGATATCTCAAAACAGTAAAATAGATCAAATCCGAACGATATGGGGTATAAAATTCCTTTACTTCTACATGTCAATACACATGTTGTATGTGATGCACCATGCCAACAACTTCATGGATCACTCTCTCAAATGTTCAATCACTCGGTATTGTATATGGCCCAAACGGCTCAGGGAAGATCCTTCCCGGAATATATACATCACTGACCAACAGTCACCTAGTACCGAGTAGGGCCAATCCAGCCCGTGGAGAAGATCCATCTCCAGGTATATATAGTGCTTCGGGCAAGATCCAAGTCCAGGGATGATACATCCCTCAATAATATCAATCGTGCTTATTGGGGGAGTGTACAGACTCCGGAGGGGCTCCTTCAACCCAAGCGCTATCATAAATCAGTATAACCGTTGCGGCGTGTAGCCCAATCCCATAATTGTCACTCATAATCAGGCTCTCGGCCTCACTCAGTCATCAATATCTCCAGTCTCACTCACGGGCACATAATGTCACAAAACTATCCCGAAAACAATGATATAATGTATCAACAAATAACCACAGAGACTCATATATGATATGAAATGCATAAATATAACTGAGTACAAAATATCAATGAAACCAATAATATGACAGTAAGAAACGACTACTATGGGTCCCAACAGTACCTGCATAAAGCCTAAACATAATATCTAGCATGATCGACGGCTCAATTACTTTATCACATGAAAAAAATATGGATCTCAACGAGATAAAACCACTATACAGTGCCATGAAATTGACAAGGTCACAATTCTCATGGTGCACGCCCGCAAGCCCGTCACTTGGCATGTGCATCACCTCAATACTAATCACATAACACATAACTCGGGATTTCGAACCCTCGTAACTAAATTTGAAAGTGTTACTTACCTCAATCCGGGCAAAACTCTACTCCAAAATGCCTTTGCCTCTCAAATCGGTCTCCAAACATCCCGAATCTAGCCATAAGCAGTACAATACAATTAATATAGGCTAAAGAGATTAAATCCTCAAGAAAAATACTAAATTATAGCCAAAAATCCAAAATCCGACAAAAGTCACAAAACCATAAAGCCTATTCACTCACGAGTCTAACCATATCAAATTTACTAAAATTCGAGACCAAATGGTCCTTCAAATACCCAAAATTCATTCTCCAAATCCCTAGCCTCAACCCCCCGATTTTCCCCTCAAAAACACACCAACTAGGTGGGAAATCAGTGGGAAAACATCATTACTGAAGAAAAATGAATACAAGAAGCTTATCGCAACAATCTCTTCAAAAACCCTCTAAAAACCTCCAAAGTCCAAGCCAAAATGATGGAAAATGGAAACAAATCTCACAGTCTCACTTAAATAGGCTCTACCCAATCATTACCACACCTTCAGAGCCTGGGCTCGCACCTGCGCGGCCACTGGTGCGGAAACATAAGCGCTTTTGCGCAAACCACTAACTCCGGTTGCCTTCGCTCCTACCTGGTCCGTATCTACGCTAACGCGGGTGCGGAGAATCCATCGCACCTGCGACCTCTACTGGTCTCCACTCATTTTCGCACTTGCGTTCAACTTGCCGCACCTGCGGCATCGCAACTGCAGCTAATAACCTCACAGGTGCGATCACACCAGCAGAAGACCAAACTTCAGCAGTTCTCTTCAACTTCCATTCCAAGTTTGTTAGCCACCCGAAATCAACCTGAGGCCTCCGGGACCTCAACCAAGCATACCAACAATCCCTAAATCACGATACGAACTTAGTCGAAGCCTCAAATCACCTCAAACAATGTCAAAAACACAAATTACACACGGATTCAAGCCTATTGAACTTTGAAATTTCCAAATTCCACAAACAACATCGAAACCTATCAAATCACGTCTAATTGACCTAAAATTTTGCACACAAGTCATAATGAAACCACGAACCTATTCCAACTTTCGAAAATCGAATCCGACCTCGATATCAAAAAGTCCACTCCCGGTCAAACTTTTCAAAATTTTAACTTTCGCCATTTCAAGCCTAATTCTACTACGGACCTCCCAATCAAAATTCGGACACACTCCTCAGTCCAAAATCACCCAACGGAGCTAACAGAATCATCAAATTTCAAATCCGAGGTCATTTACACATAAGTCGACATACGATTAACTTTTCCAACTTAAGCTTTCAATTAAGTGACTAAGTGTCTCAACTCACTCTGAATCCCCTTCGTACCCCCAACCAACTAACCCAATGAGTCATAAAACAACAGTGAGGTACAAAAATAAGCAAAAAATGGGGAACGAGGCCGTTACAGTTTTTTAATTCTAGCCCAGTATTTGTTTATGGAGTTTTGTCATTAATTTGGTCCAGTATATTATACGAGAAGTCTGTCGTCTGAAGGTTTGTTCTCCAGTACGTTATACTGGATGATTATTATAATATACTTGAGTTTTGTTTGATTCCAATATATTATACAAGAAGTCTGTCGTCTGTAAGCTTGTTGTTCAGTATGTTATACTGGATGAGTTCTATTTATACTAGAGTTGTGTTTTATTTGTGACTACTTTTTTCAATGATTATTTGTCTCTCTTTTTTAATATGCTCTTTGATTATATTTTTTCTTTATACCCTAGTATTTGTTTCAAGAGTTTCATTGTTTCTAATTAATTTGATCCAGTATATTATACGGGAAGTATGCCATTTGTAGGCTTTGTTGTCCAATACGTTATACTGGATGAGTTCTGTTTATACTGGATTCTGATTGTGTTTACTAATCTAATTTGTATTATGCTTTATTTTCATGAATTTACAGAAATGGAATCTTCAAGTAGTATATTGAAGGTGCGTATTCCTGAAATGTTCAAGTTTTTATCTTTATATTATATGAAATGTTGCTTATATTTGTTGTATTTTAATTTTAGGAGGGAGATATATTTTATGAGTTTAAGGATTGGTTTTCTTTTGATTGTTACCGAAAAGCTGATAGAAATTTTAAGCAAATTATTTCATCTTTTTTGTTCGAAACTCAAATGGATATGTTGAAGAACGGTGTATTTGGGAATTTTTTTGAGTTGGATGAAGTTAGTCGCTCTGGGAAGTTGACTCATTGTATGTTGTCGTCTCAACTTTTTACAAGGATAAAAGCAACATTAATTTTAAAGTTTTTGGGCATGATGTAGCATTTACAGAAGAGGATTTCCACACTATTACTGGACTTAAGATTGAGGCATCCGATTATAGTTTTGTTGATGTAAGAGAAACTGTTGGAAGGAACGGTATTTCCCTGAAGTGAAAAGGGGTTTGAAGGTAGAGACTTTGTATCATTTTATGCAAAAGCAGTCTCGATTGCGTAATGGTACATCAATTGATGTATGTGTTGATGTCGAGGTCTGCAATGAAGATGCAGTAAAGCTTGCTCAGATTTATCTATTAGAAGTCGTTCTATTGAGTAAATTTGAAGGTCGAAATACGAGTGGTCGTTCTATAAAAAATCACTGACGACGAAGAGCTTTGTGTTTCTTTTCCATGGGGCAGTTTTTGTTTTGATGAGCTTATTGATAGTTTGTCGCATCTTCTAACAACTGATTCAGTGAAAAAGAAATCAATGGGTAGGATCCCATCTTATACGGCTCTAGGATTCCCATTTTTGTTCAATGTAAGAATGATGGAAGTGTTTAATGATTTCCGTCAATTTTCAAAATATGATGATCGGGGGCCAATTAGGGTGTTGTCTTACTCAAACATTAGATTCCAAAATATGACAAACTTCTTAAAGAATTCCTTACAAATGAAAGTGTAAGTTAGTAGTATTTGACTTCTTTTCATATTTCGTTGCTCATATATTTTATTTTAATCAAATTGTTTATGTTTTTTGCTTATTTAATATGGAAGTTCAAGGTTTTCAAAGTGAATCCGTCATATCTTCTCCAACATTCATCAAGAGTCAATGTTAGCGACATTGTGAATGTAAGTTGTTGTTTCTCTGATTTTAATTAGTTTTGCTTTTAATTAATTTCTACTGATAGTATACTAGATTTTGGTTCTGATAACTTGCATTTCAAAATTTGGTTGTTGTATATTATTCTGGAAGTCTGTTATCAGAAGCATTATTGTCTAGTTTTTTCTAATGGATGAGAAAAATATACTCGATCAATTAATATACTGGATGAGTATAATATATTGTATGACTAAAATATACTTGATAAGTATAATATACCGTATGAGTATAATATACTAAACTAGTATAATATACTAGATGACCATAATATACTCGATTAGTATAATATATTTACTAGATGAGTATAATATACTCGATAAAAAAGGTGGTAGGATGACGTTGAACGCTTCAACTTGGCCACTGAAGAAGGCGAAGGCTGGGCGAGAGACTAGGCCAACTTATTGTATAATATACTCGATCAATATGATATACTGGATTAGTATAATATATTGAATGAGCATAATATACTCTATCAATATAATATACTTGATTAGTATAATATACTGTATGGGTATAATATATTTGATGGTATATTATACTGGATCAATATAATATATTAGATGAGTATAATATAGTTGATTTCGCCATGTTTTTCAAGTCTAATAACTTGCAATACAAAATAATGTGCTAGCCTTCTTGAATTGTTTTTAAACTAGATAAGTATAATATGTTGTATGAGTATAACATACTAGATTAGTATAATATACTCGATCAGTATAATATATATATTGGATGAGTATAATACACTCGATCATTTTAATATATTGTATGAGTATAATATACTCGATCAGTATAATATACTAGATTAGTATAATATAGTGGATGAACATAATATACTCGAGTAGTACAATATACTAGATAAGTGTAATATAGTTGATTTCACCATGTTTTCAATTCTAATAACTTGCAACACAAAATAATATTCTAGCGTTCTTGAATAGTTTTTACACTCGATAAGCATGTTCGTGTGTTATGATGCTGAAATTCTTAGTAGAGAAACTACAACTTCCATTTTTCTTTTCTTTTAATAGGGTATCAGTCAAATTTGAAGACATTATACGTGCAGATCAGGTCAATTTTGAGAAAAAGATGAAGAAAATTATTAAAGCTACTCGAAAAAAGATGAAGGCACATGTTGACTGATAACTAGTGATTTGTGCTACTATTTACTCCCGTTTTCTTAGGCTTTGAGGCAAAATTTGAGTAAAATACTCCCACATTTTAATGCAAGTTGTTAGAATTGCAGGAATTGAGTTGAATTGTAAATATTGATCCAAAAAGGTCTAAAAAGGAGCAATACTTGCATTATCCCAGTACCCAGCAGAGCCGTTGTAGCGCTCAATATTCCGCTGCAGCGTTTGTCATTTCGCTGCAGCGGATTTCCAACCACTGCCCCGCTGCCAAACTTCAGAGAGATGATTTTTGAGGCAAATCTCATCGCTGACCGTGCCATTTTTCCACTGCAGCGGTTTTTCTACCGTTGCAGCGTTTAATATTACGCTGGGAGAGTTTATTAAACTTCATAGAGTTAGCAAGATGGGGGTTTCACATTTCCGCGGTCAGCGGTACTTTTTCGCTGCCACGTTTTAGCCACCGCTGCCGCGCTTCAGAATTCTGCTGGGCGCGGAATGGATAATTAGAGAGGCTACAAGGTCCAAGACCGCTGCAGCGGAAGCCAATCCCTAGTCAACCCCTTTTGAGCCTGAGCCAATTTGTTCAAAAACCATTGCGAACCTTCATCCGTTCTCTAATGACCCTCTCTTGGCACCCATTCTTTCCTTGAGCACTCTTGATGAATAATAGACAAAAATCATAAGTTTGGGGGAGAGACGAGGAAATGAGTAGTGATGAAAGGCATTGTAATAAAAGAAAAGGGCTAAAGAAAAGGTTGAAAAGCAAAGTGAACTAACAATAAAAGCAAAAGGTTGAAAGGAAAATAAAAGGTTGAAAAAAGGCTTGGAATGATGAAAAAGAAAGAAAAAGGAAGAAAAATAAGCTCCAAGTAAAAGAAAGAGCGATATTGAGTCTCTCTAAGTTCCCCATGGAAAGTGTGTGACTCAAAGAGTCAAGAAAAACATGTGCAAAAATGTGGGAAAAAATTGGAGTGCTTAAGGGGAGATGTTCTACCAAAGTTCATCATGACTAAATTTGAGCCAAAAAGCCTCCAATATATCCCGACAAATCCCTATAGGATCTCAAGTTGACTGAGCTTACATTAGTGGTGATTTACACAAGGGGCAAGCCTATGGTACTTAAGGCCGGACTTGAGGCATTCTTTTGAGAGTGAAGAGAGCACCCCATGATAAACCCAGTTCTGAGAGTTCATTATTTATGGTGAGATGAACCTATGGAAAGTAGAGGAGAAAGAGTTTGGGATCCACAGTGATTGAGGTGAAAGAGAGAATATTTTTGACGACTTGAGTCAACTCTTGAAGGTTTGGTGTCACATTAGATCTAGTGAGTTAGAAAATCATTGCATAATGTTGTCAATAATGCATTTGCGTTGAGGGTAATTGTTAGTCCCAATTGAAGCTTGATGAATCATATCTTAATGGCTGAAATACTTTCTCTTTTCTTGTTACGGAGGTGGGAGTTATTGTGTTTGCTTGAGGACAAGCAAACACTTAAGTTTGGGGGAGTTGATAACTAGTGATTTGTGCTACTATTTACTCCCGTTTTCTTAGGTTTTGAGGCAAAACTTGACTAAAATACTCCCACATTTTAATGCAAGTTATTTATATTATAGGAATTGAGTTGAATTGTGAAGTAAAATGATTTATGTCATGGGTAGGAAAAATGTAATTTAGCAACAATGGCCCGTGTATGCACTCGTCACCTCATGTACACGGCGCCCATATAACAAAAACAGTATCAACAATCTAAGGGGAAGTCCCCAACATAGAGTTAGGCAAGCCACTTACCTTGACGCGCTATTCAACTCAAAACCACGCTCTTGCCACGAGTATACGACTCCGGATGACCCAAATCTATTCAATTCGATTTCATAATGTAAATATCACTTTAAGGAATCAAAATAGCTAATTAGTTCGAAGCTAATACGCGAAATTAGGAAAATTGCCCAAAAAGTCCCTCGGGCCCACGTATTGGAATCGGATAAAAATTATAAATTCTGAACACCCATTCAGTCACGAGTCTAACCATATAAGAATTACTCAAATCGGATATCAAAATCCCGATCAAAACTCAAAACATTTAGCCTAGGAACTTTATTTAATGTTTTCCCAATTTTCCACCATAAATTCGAATTTAAAGGGTAGATTTAGGAGTATAATCATGGAAATTAGTCTAAACCGAGTAGGAATCACTTAACCAAATTGCCCAGGTGAAAATCTCCCCAAAAATCGCACTTCCCGAGCTCTCAAGTTCAAAAATGTGAAAAATGGCTTAAACCCTCGATTTAGGTTTTTAAGATTATGCCCAGGTGAATATACAATGCGATGGCGAACCAATAGATGTGATCGCATAGAGTAAAGCACACGCCCTCCAAACTTGCACTGCGCAAATGCGAAATACCTCATGCGCTCGTGTAGAGGAATGCGCCCAACTGCCCACACACGCACCTATGCGAACGCAACATTCCTACACGCATTTGTGATAAGAGCTAGGGGTGAAACCTACACGTTCACAATATATCCAACGCGAACGCACTGAAACATCTCCCTCCTGCCCAGCCCAGCAACCCTACGGAATCACGTCCCAAGCTAGGCGATCGCATTGCACAACCCATCTGGACCAAAAATCTCCTCTACGCGATCGCGGTTCCTAACACGCGATAACATTGAACAAATAATTGTTGCTATAAAAACCAGAGAACCAGTAAATACCTAAGGCCAAAAATGCCCGTTTGAGCATCCGAAATACACCCGAGGCCCCCGGGACCTCAACCAAACTTACCAACCAATCCTAATACCTCATTCAAACTTAGGCGGCCCTTCAAAACACATCCCATAACATCAAAATCACCAATTATGCATGGATTCAAGCCTAAGAACTTATGAAATTTCTAAAATTCACAACTGATGCCGAAACACGTCAAAACTAGTCTGAATGACCTCAAATTGTATGCACAGGTAATGACACTACGGACCTACAGCCACTCTCGGAATTCCATTCTGAGCCTGATATCAAAATTTCACCTATCAGCCGAAATCGCCGAAATTCTAACTTTCGCCAATTCAAGCCTAAATCTACTACATACCTCGTAAACACATTCCGAACACGCTCCTAACCCCGAAATCACCCAACAGAGCTAACAGAGTCGACAAAATTCCATTCCAAATTCGTCTTCACACAGTTCCAACCACGGCCCGATTTCTAAAGCTTAAACTCACATATAAGGACTATGTGTCCAAATACTCTCCGAATTTCACCACTCAACGTTCCTTCAAGTCCCAAAAGCAGAAATAGACATGGGGAAAGCAGTTACTAAGGGATAGGGGCGCTAACTCTCAAAACGACTAACTAGGTCATTACATTACTGGTGTCTATGTCTGAACCAATCTGCTAAAATATGAAAACTATTCTATTTGCAGTCTTGTAATTTGAACCTATATTCTTCTAAAAATCAAACTCTTTTTCTAAAACTATCCCAAACCCTTGTGTACTATTTTCAAACTCATACTCTTAGTTATCTAGGGTCCTACCACCCCCAGTGTGAGCACTGCCTAGGGTCCATGAGACTCCTCCGAACTCTGACACACTGGGGCTGGCCTTCCAATTTGTTACAAAATTGTTTTCTTTGAAAGGTTCTGGTATGAGCACTGCCCGGGGTCCTTGAGTCCCTTGGGAACTTTGACACACCAGAAGCCCAATTTGTGTATTATGGACTACTTGTGGACATCAGACTTGCTTGAAGGCCTAGCTTCCGGGTTGACATTGGTCCTGCCAAGGCTCCCTATAGTATAATGATTTTTCATTGTGTAATTTATTCATAATGGTCTGTAATAATGTAATAATCCTTGTAAAAACATATATGGGGTTATTAGTAAAAGCATGGGAGGGATTTTTATATCTTTTTGGGTTCGGGTAGAAATCATGCCTATAGGTTGTTGTGGTGATTCTTTATGTGCATGCCATTAGAAACCATGCCTATAGGACTTATCTCGTTATTTGTAATCCTGAATTTTCACTTTGCATCCTAGAAATCCTGCTTCTAGGTCGTTTATCAATCATGGATCAAGAGCATATTTTCAAAATCTCCATGTGTGCATTAGAGATCATGTCTCTAGGATCTTCTTTATTGAACTTGCTTGGAAATTGGTTAACGCCTTTACCCGCTTAGATGTCATGTCTATAGGAAATACATATAAAATCAGTCTTAACACTTAGACATCATGCATGTAGGGAATAAGTGTAAAAAATCAGTTTTCTGCATTTAGATACCATGTCCATAGGAAATAATACTTATAACCAGTTTCAGCACATAGAAAGCATGCACATACGATCTAAAGGATAAGATTTGCTTGTTAAAATCAGTAGTTGGTTTACCGCTAGATACCATGTCTATAAGATTCTGCCCGGTTATCACTTAGGCAAGCCTGTAGGATAATTAAAAATTCTGATGTTTAAAACTGCAATTTCTTGCTGCTTGAAATGTGCCCAGATTCAGAGTATTAACAACAATCAGTAGGCAAACTGATAGGTACTCACTGCCTCGTTTTAATGAAACTGCTATATATTCTGCTTATGCTCATTTAGATATTCTGACTATAGGATCCTAAATCATTAAAAAGTTTTTTGAATTGCGTGCATTTGTTGATTATTTGTGGAGGTTAACATGAGCCCCTATTTGCTCTTTTTATGTGACAGTCCTACTTGACTTTTGTTTGCCGCTTAGTTTTCTCATTTTAAGCAACATAGGTAAGTCTAGAACCACCTTAAATAGAGGTCCTAAATACCTACAGGACCATAGGTAAGGGACGAGTAGTGCACGCATAGGGTATGTACTAGATGCTATTAGAACGCTTAGGTAATAATTGGAAAAAAATGAGGGTAATTGGGTAGTAAACGAGATGATGAAATGTGCGCTAATGCTATGCGTAACACCTAAATTTGGGGAAGGTTACCGAGTATTGCATGGAAATGATCCTATATGCTAAAAAACATAGGACCCCTTTTAGTTCTTGTTGTAAAGCGATATATGTCTGTTCTAAATGTTTAATTTTCCCTTTTAAGACTAATTAGCTTAAATTGAGTTTGGCCGGGACCCGCCGCTTTGGACCTCGAGAGGTGCCTAACACCTTCCCCTCAAGGTACTTTCGAGCCCTTACCCAATCTCTGGTAATGTAAATCGGTTTATGAGTTATTTGCTTTAGGTGCCCTAACGCACCTTAATCCGTTAGGTGACGACTCTTCAATCACATACCTCGTCCCAAAAAATGAGTTGTCCCAAAATGTCAAAACCCGGACTCCGCGAGGAAAAATGGGACGCAACAGCATGGCGACTCTGCTGGGGATAATTAGGCTCTTACTATGACAAACTTGCTTTTTGTCAATTAGTCTCAAGCATGCTTTATTAATACGTGTGCACCCTTTACCTTTCCCCTTTATCTGAATTTAGCTGCCTATTTTTAAGCATTAATGATTTCCTTTACTAAAGAAACTGACTCGTCTCCTTGTTTTCTTTCTTAAACGTCTTTCAACTATTAAATACCGCACTTACTATTTTTAACGTGCAAATACATGACAACGTGCTCTTTAGTGTTGCATAAATCATGCTCAACATCATATTCCACTCGTGCATAATAAATCCTATAGCAACTCTTGATGAGTGTTTGTGCTCTTCCTATATATCACCCTTTTAAATCCGGAAAGGCTTATTTGCGGTAAAACTAGTCGATCAACGGTGCAGTCAAAGGTTATGTGCCTTTCCCCCTCGAGTTGTCCGCTTGAGGGTACTAGTCTAGACCCCCATAGCAACCTTACTCTGATTAATTGTACATGCATCATGGTCAAAACTAGTCAGGTTAATATGTTGTCCACATAATAACCCTTTAAGACAAACCTTGTCCAAAAATCCACCAGGGTTTCCATAATCCCAACGGATGCAACCACGATCTATGCATTAATTTGGAGAAATAAGTGCCAGTATGCTAATCATTAATGTATAAATAGTCGAATCTGGAGGGGGAAAGGGCCTGACCATATTTGTTTTGCAGAAAATGGGGCACGAAGTCCCCAGGTTCGGCATGGTCCGTAGTATACCACCACTGCTACTCGATTGGCTGTAAGATCTTTCCTCAAGTGAAAAAAAAATATGTGAAGAAGGTCTTGGGAAATTTGCCTTCTCTATTAGACATCCAACCAAATAATTTATTGATTGAAGCTGAAACCATGTTTTGGGATAGTGAAAGATCAGTGTTTCGCTTCGGGAACATAGAAATGACCCCGCTCCTGGAAGAAACAGGGGGATTCGTCGTATTACCTTGGGATAGTCCTGGTTTATTGGTGCCATAAAATCGCACCGCTAGGGGATTTATGAAGATGATGGGTATAAAAAAGAACGACGATTTAGAGTGCTTAAAGACGTCTTATGTACCCTTTGAATACCTATACGAACGATACGGTCATAGCAAGTCTTACCGTATTTTCTATGATGAGTTCTCTACACTTCCTTGGGTCATATTCATTGCAGGTTTTTTGTGTTCGTTGTCTGCCTCCTGGGTATGATAGTGTTCCTAATGCAAGGGGACAGTATTCACACAAGACTGGCTATGGTAACCAAGACTTTAATGGAGGGAATTGAGGGGAAAACCTACATCATTGTCCCTATGATCATAGCTGACATCTATCGGGCTTTGGACCGCTGCTAGAAGGGGTTCAAACATTTCGAAGGTTGCAATTTGCTGCTACAACTTTGGTCATTGGAGCATCTCCAAAAGGGTCAATATCGTCAAAAGTTTCCACGAAGGCGTGGAATGATCACATAGCCTTCCATTACTCTAAGAGAATGACTTACATCCTGGACAGGTTTGCTCAACCAGAAAGTGCTACGGAATAGGTACAATTTTTCGACAATTTGACTGAGGATCAGGTCCAATGGATGTTCGAATGGTTCCATACTGACGAGTTCATCATCAAGTCTAGGGACTCTCCACACTTGGTGTTGATCGAGGTTAAGGGGCATATACCCTTATGTTCCCATCAGGATTATAAGGCAGGCAGGCAGGAAGCAGGTTATACCACGGGTTGCCAAAATGAGTAACTACCGGGCAGATGTTCAGGATGACGACATCCCTTACAAGTGTCAAGCTCAGCATATGTGGCACTCAAAGATTATTGTAGAAAAGTACACCATCGAGCCATACATGTATCACGCAGGACATGTACACTTTTACCTATCATGGTTGGAGGACATCCTAGCAAGGATAGTTGAGCCAGCAATCGGTCAGTGAAACAGGGTCATAGACGAAGATGCTGAGGCCCAAGTGAAATACAACAAACTGCGCAAAAGGATTCATGACTCCGAGGCCGAGCATCTGGAAATACACGAGACAAACATGAGACTGATCAATGAATGGAGGGAACTGGCTATCACGTCTAATGAAAGGGTGGAATATTTGGAGCAGGGTCTGATGGAGCTTGAGGAAAAGACGAGAAAGAGAGTCGCCGACTGCTAGAATGTTGAAGGAAGCGAGGGAGGACATCTAGCAAGGGTATACCTACTACTGGGCATGCGCGAACCGGGGAACATGATCGAGGGAGCTAGGAAGATCAAGCTTGGGGAAGGTCCTTCTGGGACCAAGTAGAGTAGATTTATTTGTTTTCCCAAATGTACTAAGGCCAAATGCAGTAATGTCTTATCTTATCTTATCTTAGCGTCGTGTTAGATTCATCTATTTTTACATTAATGAAATGAGGCAGTTATTGGCACTTAAGTTCTCCAAATCAACTTATCGCTAGGCCTACCTCGGGCACAACGAGGCTCCCAAAATAGGACGCGAATTTACATTGCTGCAATATGTGTTTAAATATTGCAAGTACTTCTTGTCAGAACTCTTACTGACTTGGCTACCCTTTTGTTTTTCTTTCTTTTGATTATCCCCATTCCCCAAAGGTTGGTTCGCTCTTACTGACATCATTAGCTTATCATACCAGATCCAGGGGCCCTCCACCTTCTCCTCTTCCTGGTCAACCAAAAGGCAAATGAAAAGCAAAAATGGATGACATGAATGGCATCAGAAAGGATAACAATGCACATGTTGAGAATGAAAAAAATTCCGATGTTTGGGGTACTTAGGCCTCAAATGATGTGGTTTCACGACCTGCTCATCCAAAACATGGCTGAGGAGCTCAAGAAATTGACAAGTCGAGTTTAGTTGAAAAAGGTAAAGGGATAGAAGGTTTGAACTATGAGGATTTATGCATACAACCAGATGTGGAACTGCCATAGGGTTACAAACGTCCCAAGTTTGAAATGTTTGACGAAATGGGCGATCCCAAGGTTCATTTGAGGACTTATTGTGACAAACTCGTAGGGGTCGGAAAAGATGAAAGGATTCGAGTGAAGATCTTCATGAGAAGTCTTACCGAAGATTCTCTGTCCTGGTAATAAGCCAGAATCCTAAGAAGTGGGCCAATTAGGTGAGCATGGCGTCCGACTACAGATTTAATACGGAGAATGAACTGGATGTCTTCTATATCCAAAACTTAAAGAAGAAGCCAACTGAGACTTTCCACGAGTATGCTACTCGGTGGAGATCGGAAGTAGCCAAACTTAGACCAACATTAGATGAGGAACAGATGAACAAGTTCTTTGTCAGGGCACAGGATCCACATTATTATGAAAGGCTGATGGTTATTGAGAACCATAAGTTCTTCGATATCATCAAACTCGGAGAAAGGATTGAAGAGGGTATTAAAAGCGGGATGGTGACAAATTTTGAGGCACTTCTGGCCACGAACAAAGCATTGCAATCAGGTGGTATATCGAAGAATAAAGATGTGGGAACAATAATGGTTGCCCAAGGACCCAAAACTCCTTTTGTATACCCGACCCCTCCACTCACATACCAAACACCTCCACCCACTTACCAATCATCACCTCCTAGAGATTTCCAACCCACTACCACCTACCATACATATAACTCCCAACCATCCTACTTTCAGTCATCTCAAACGCGTCTAAATTACCAAAATCCCAGGCCTACTTTTGACCGCAGGCCACCTAGACAGTATACCGCCATTGCTGAACCCATCGACCAGTTGTATGAAAGGTTAAAGGTTGTTGGTTATGTCACCCCTATTCCCGCTGTGGCCATGGAGAATTCATCTCAATGGGTCAATCCGAACAAAACCTGTGCATACCACTCTGGTATGAAATGGCATACTTTTGAGGAGTGTCGTACATTGAAGGATAAGATACATACCTTGATTGATAATAAGGTCATCCAGGCGGAGCTTCACCCAACGTCCGCAACAATCCTCTTCCAGATCATAGGGGAGAGGGGATCAATGTGATAGAAACTGATGAGGAGTGGGATCCCGAGGGATCAATTGGACTTATGAAAGAGGGTGACGATCCTAAGAAACTCGCAGTGACGTTCAATCCTATTGTGGTGCAAGTAAGACCACCAGTTGAGGTAACCGCATCGGCTCCATTTGAGGTTGAAGTAGCACCACCTGCAGCCACACCTTTCATAGTGACGGTGTCGACCACACCGCCCTTCCGTACCAATGTTGTAACTTGGGATTACGTGGCCGAAGCTAGAAGAAAGAGGAAGGCAAAAATGGATGAATCCGGTGTTGCACAAGGGATGACCAGAATAGGAAGGGTTTATACACCGAAACATTTGGGAGAGTCGAGCAAGCATGCCTCCAGCAAACCGCCCGTTATTGAGACTGGTCCAGATGACCTCTGGAGAAAGGTACAAGCAAAGGAGTACTATGCCGTTGATCATTTGAACAAGATTCCCGCTCAGATATCTATCATGTCGCTGCTGCAAAATTCCGAGGCACACAGGAATGCTCTAATGAAGGTGTTGAGTGAAACATATGTGCCCATGAACATCACTGGTGGAGAAATGACCAATATGGCGGGGCAGGTGCTAGAAAGATACAAAATCACTTTCCACGAGGACGAGCTGCCACCTGAAGGTTTGAATCACAACCGGGCACTGCACATCACAGTGCAATGTGAAGACAAGTTTATTGCCAGATTTCTGATCGACGAAGTATCCAACCTCAATATTTTCTCATTAACAACGCTGAAGAGGTTGTGCAAAGGCCTACATGAGATATACGAGGGGACTATGAATGTGAAAGCATTCGATGGGTCTCAAAGGGCTACCATTGGAGAGACTAATCTTTGCTTGTTGATGGGTCCTACATGGTTTGATGTTGAGTTTCATGAACTGGACATATCTGCATCTTACAATCTGCTGTTGGGATGACCATGGATACACGCCACTGGGGATGTAGCATCTACTTTACATCAGGCCGTGAAGTTCAAATGGAACCACCAGGAAGTAATTATCCATGGAGATGAGAGAAACCTCATTTACACTAGTCAGACTATCCCGGTGATTGAAAACAGAAGAAGGTTAGGTGGAGAAACCTACCGTCGTATTGAACGGGTTAACGCAATCGAGAAAGATACGTGGTGGAGTAGCCAGATAGCAAGCATGCTAGCCTGGAGAGGATATGATCCCGGCAAGGGTCTTGGTAAAAATCTGCAGGGCATCTCCAAGCCTATACAACCAAAGTGCCATGGTACCACTTTCGGGTTGGGATATCAGTACACCTGGCAGGAATACAACGATTGGTCACCATCATGGCGTCGTCCATACTATCCTCTTGAGCAACATGTGCCACACTTGAGTTATACCTTCCATCAGGCCGATATTATATGGGGATCAGAGGAGAAGAAGCGTTGGCGGCATTAAGGAACATGTTCTTGTAGAATGATGACATGGACTGTTGTGTAATCGTCGAAGTGGAGAAGAAAGGCCCTACTATCCAAGTTGTGGAGAGATAAACATTCCTCAAGAACTGGACCGTTAGATCATCGAGGGCCCGACGAGTCCCAGGGTAGCAAGGCTGAACAATATTGTTTATTTTTGCTTTTCTAGAAAAATGATTTCCCTTTTTGCATTTTGTTTTAAATAATATTTCCGATGTTCCAAAAACGTTATTTAAATTATTTGAAAATGACTTTGTTTGATGCTTTTAATGGGTTGATGTTTATTATTACCACTTTTCTCTCATATCTTTATCCCTACAGCATTATTATTTCCTTATCTCGATGACACGAAAATTGTGACATGTAATGAGACAACACAACAAAAGGATAGTGAGTCAGAAGAAGAGGATGCAATACCCGAGGAGAACGTCAAAGAAGTAGAGGATTTTGAGATCAAACCTAAGTCCAACTTGGACGAAACTGAGATAGTTAACTTGGGAAACTCTGAAACCGTCAAGGAGACCTGCATCAGCATCCACTTGTCACCATCAGAGACAGAGGAATACACTTGGTTCTTGAAGGAGTATGAGGACATCTTTGCATGGTCATACGAAGATATGACCGGATTAAGCACATCCATTGTGGCCCATAAGTTGCCCACAAACCCAATGCGTCCGCCAGTAAAGCAGAAACTCAGAAAATTCAAGCTTGATATGAGCCTGAAAATCAAAGAGGAAGTTACTAAGCAAATCAAAGCCAAGGTCCTCAGGGTAGTTGAATATCCAACTTGGCTAGCCAACACTGTGCCAGTTCCAAAGAATGATGGGAAAGTTAGAGTCTGTGTTGATTATCAGGATCTCAACAGAGCCAGCCCAAAGGATGATTTCCCGCTTCCAAATATACACATATTGATCGACAATTGTGCCAAGCATGAACTCCAGTATTTTGTGGATTGCTTTGCTGGTTACCATCAGATCTGGATGGAAGAGGAGGACGCTGAGAAAACAGCTTTCATTACACCCTGGGGTGTACTGTTACAAGATGATGCCATTCGGCCTAAAAAATGCTAGGGCCATGACTACTATTTTTCATGGCATGATACATAAGGAGATAGAGGTGTACGTGGATGATGTCATAATTAAATCCAAAAAAGTCCACAGATCATATAGCAGACTTGAGGAAATTCTTCGACAGATTGCAGAAGTACAACCTGAAGCTGAAACAAAACCCCGCAAAGTGTACATTCGGGGTTCCTGCCAGAAAGCTACTAGGATTCATCGTCAGCCGCCGGGGAATAGAATTGGATCCATCCAAGAGTTACCTCCACCAAAAGGCAAGAAAGATGTAATGAGTTTCCCGGGATGCCTTAACTACATCAGTCGTTTCATAGCACAGTCCACAGTAATATGTGAGCCGATTTTCAAGATGCTGAAGAAGAATGCTGCAACTAGTTGGACCGAGGATTGTCAAAAGGCTTTTGACAAAATCAAGGAGTACTTATCGACACCACCAGTCTTGGTCCCAGCCAGAGCCAGGTAGACCACTGCTACTCTACCTTGTAGTGCTAGATGGAGCGTCCGGCTGCATTCTGGGCAGCACGACGAGACGGGGAGAACCAAACATGCTATATACTAATTGAGTAAGAAGTTTACTCCTTATAAAACACGATACTCTCTGTTTGAACGTACTTGCTACACTCTGACCTGGATAACTCAGAAGTTGAGACACTACTTCTGTGCTTATACAACATATCTCATATCGAGAATGGATCCCTTGAAGTACATCTTTCAGAAGCCTATGCCCACGGGGAAGCTGGCTAAGTGGAAAATCTTGCTGAGTGAATTCGACATCGTCTATGTAACTCAAATGGCAATTAAGGGACATGCACTAGCAAACCACCTTACTGAAAATCCCGTGGGAGGAGAATACAAACCATTGAAAACGTATTTTCCCGATTAATAGGTATCATTCGTAGGAGAAGACATTGTTGAATCCTATGACGGTTGGAGAATGTTCTTTGACGGGGCGGAAAACTTCAAAAGAGTCGGCATTGGAGTCGTCTTGGTATTAGAAACTGGCCAACATTATTCGGTGTCTGCAAAACTCAGATTTCCCTGCACCAACAACATGGCGGAATATGAAGCTTGTATATTAGGGCTCAACATGGCTGTTGATATGAACATTCAGGAACTACTAGTAGTCGGTGATTCAAATCTACTTGTGCACCAGGTACAATGAGAATAGGATACCAAGAATTCCAAGATATTTCCATATCTGCATCATGTGTAGGAAATGAAGAAGAGGTTCACAAAGATAGAGTTTTCGCCTGTCCCCATGATTCAAAATGAGTTTGCTGACGCATTGGCCACTTTGTCATCAATGATACAGCATCCCGACAAGAACTTCATCGATCCCATTCCGGTAAGATCCATAATCATCCAGCATATTGTGCTCATGTTGAAGAAGAAACAGACGAGAAACCTTGGTTCCACGACATCAAAGAGTATTTGGCAAAAGGAGAGTACCTAGAGTACCCGGAGGTTGTCCAATCATTTCTTCTAGAGTGGAGGAACCCTATATAGAAGAACTCCTAATCTGGGATTACTAAGGTGTGTCGATGCAAAGGAAGCCTCTAAGTTGCTCGAGTAGATACATGTCGTGACCTGTGGCCCGCATATGAATGGTTTTGTCTTGGCCAAGAAGATACTCAGGGAAGGTTGCTTTAGGATGACCATGGAAACATATTGCATCCGGTACGTTCAGAGGTACTACCAATGTCAAATACATGCAGATATGATAAAAGTGCCACGAACGAGCTTAATGCAATAAGAACACCTTGGCCCTTTGCCGCTTGGGAGATGGATGTCATTGGTCCAATCGAGTCCACCACCTCAAACGGGCATCGGTTTATTTTAGTGGCTATCGACTACTTCACTAAATGGGTTGAAGACGCATCTTACAAAGCTGTGACTAAGAAGGTCATTGCGGATTTTGTTCGCGACCGAATTGTTTGTCGGTTTGGGGTTCCAGAGTCCATCATCACTGACAATGCCGCCAATCTCAACAGTGATCTAATGAAATCCATGTGTGAGACTTTCAAAATCAAGAACAAGAATTCCACAACATATAAACCCCAAATGAACGGAGCTGTGGAAGCTGCCAACAGAAACATCAAGAAGATACTAAAGAAAATGGTAGAAAATCACAAACAATGGCACGAGAAGCTATCATTCGCCTTACCGGGATACCGTATTACAGTCCGCACATCAACCTGGGCAACTCCTTATCTGCTGGTACTGAAGTTGTCATTCACACCGAAGTGGAAATTTCTTCCTTGAGAATCATACAAGAAGCCAAGCTCAGCGACGTAGAATGGATAAGGAGCCGCTATGAGCAGCTAGCCCTCATAGACGGAACGAGGATGAACGCGGTATGTCACGGTCAACTTTATCAGACCAGAATGTCCAGAGCTTTCAACAAAAGAGTCAAGCCAAGACAATTCACACCAGGGCAGCTGGTGCTGAAGAAGATATTCCCGCATCAACATAAAGCCAAAGGAAAATTCTCTCCCAACTAGCAGGGTCTCTTTTCTAACCTTGTAGGAAGGAATTAAACCCATAGATGAATTGATTAATATGTGATCCTAATTTTTTAGGGTTATGTACGCACGAGGTGATGAGAGTCCATACGTAGCTACTAATTATATTTATGTCCGGATAGTCTAGGACCCATATCATGCTATATTTATGATGTTTGCACCCTACTTGTTAACTTAATTGCTTAAATCATGTTCAAACTTGATAACAGAATGGTAGAAGGCTAAAATTCACCTACTTAAATTCTTGAACGACCATTTGACTGTTATTGAGAATTTGTGTCTTTAATTAGTTGCCTCTTAATAAACCTTGAATTGGTTGTTGTAAAGTATTTTCTCTTTTCATGGAGCGGGCCGAACACATCGGTAGCAGATAGATGAATCTATGGTTCGTGCCATTTGACCTTCGGTAGTGTACAGTTTAAATATTTTTATGTTGGAATGGGTCGTACGACCTCGACATAATTTGCGCATGATAAATCTTTGAAACCAATTATAATTGACATTGTTCATTGACTTGAGATACAAATTGTTAAATGATGGAAATAAACTTGAGATATACTATTAGTGGAAGAAGTGTTTATTATTCATGTTATTGAGTTTTAAGCTATATTTAAGTAATCCATGCTTAATTATTATTTGGACATTTTATTGTTAGCCCATAGTAAGTGTCAAAGTCGACCCTCATTAATACTTTTAGAGGTTAGACTAGATACTTACCGGGTATATGTTGTTTATATACTCACGCTACACTTACGCACTTAATATGAAAGATCTGAGGCAGGTGGATCTGGATATCATTCCGGCGCACACATTTGATCCCTGTTACGAGACTACACGGTAAGCTACCTTCCGAGCTGTTCTGCAGCAGCTAGAGTCTTTCTTTTGTTTATTATTCTGTCTATTTTATTTCAAACAGTAGAGTAGTAATCTTTTGTATACTCTACTAGTAGCCTATACACTTGTGACACCAGATCTTAGTGATTTATGCTAGTAGACACTTTATGGTTTTGGGTTATTTTATTTATTTCTCTTGATTTCAAAAGTTTACACTCTTATTTTGTTAAATTCTTACTTCCAATTTATGTACAGACTAAAAATCAGCTATTTCAATATTTCTAAAAGAAAAGATCACAGAGTTAGTTCGCTATTGGCTTGCCTAGTGGTCACGTTGGGCGTCATCACGACCTATAGGAGAAATTGGACCGTAAAAAAAAGAGGAACGAATTTTTAGCAAATAACACTACCATCTTAACAACATCTTCATCAGACTCAAATGTTTTCGTAAGAAAACAATCAAAAAGGTGTTTTTTAGAAACAAATGGGTAATCCACAAAGTAATTTTCACATAAACAATTATTCTTTTGCGTTTTACTAGAAAGTTGTACATCAACGGTACATTTTAATCCACTCACACAAGCAAACTCAGCTAAACCAAAATCTAGCTTAACCTCATTGACAAGAAACACCATTGTTTGTACATTATTTGTTATTTCTTGTCAACATTGACAAATAATCATTGTAAAAAGTAATCACAAATAAAACACAACTCTAGATAAACAGAACTCATCCAGTATAACATACTGGACAACAAGCTTACAGACGACAGACTTCCCGTATAACATATTGTAATCAAATAAAACTCAAGTATATTATAATAATCATCTAGTATAATGTACTGGACAACAAACCTTCAGATGACAGACTTCTCGTATAATATACTGGACCAAATTAATGACAAAACTTCATAAACAAATACTGGGCTAGAATTAAAAAATTGTAATTCACCACCTTCTTTATTTCGTCCTTCATGAACTGAATTAACATCCATGACTGATGGCATTGAGAGCAGGTGCGCTGTATTGACAAACATCTTGACTGCACTGTGGTGTAAAAGTGATATGTCCCATCAGCTATTTTATCCATGATAGCATCAACATCTGTACCAGATGTGAGAACCGGTTCAATTTGATTACAATCTGCTCTTTCTTCATCAGAATAAGGACATTTCACTAAATTTCCACCAGTTGTTGCAACTTTATCAGTACCTTTTTTATTTTGTACTCCATGAACTGAATCAATATCCATGGCTGATGGAATCGAACTAAAATGTGCACGACCTTCATGAGCAGCTTCTTTATTTGGTCTTCCGCGGACTGACCCAATATCAATGATTGGTGGTATTGAAATTGAAGGTCATGTCTGCTCAAATTCCATATTGCACAGTTCATCCCGTTCCTGTAAATCAAACATTTTCCTCTTGTTCATCTTGTTTGTCACCCGACAAATGAGTAGAATCTCTATTAAAATATTTCTCTCCACCAGCATCACCTAGAGAATTTTGATCAACATCTCTATTATAATATTTCTCTCCATCAATATCATCTCTCGCTTCATTTCTTTCACTATTTCCATGTTCATTACTTTTGTCACATTTTTTCGTTGAAAAGCTGGAACAATCTCTTAATTCATTCCTTTTCATCTTCATCATTCAACAAGCCAGCTATTTCTGTTTACTTCCATCATTTAAATTTCCAATGAATTCTAAAACTTTATCAAGCTTCTCATTGATAACCTGTAACAATGAATAAATAATATTAATATACAATATATTAATATACCAACAAAATCAACACTAAAAAAATCATCAAACTAGTTAATTACCTTAATAGACTTATCAATGATCGGCTCCCACCTATACCACTAAAAAGTAGTAAGGAAGGGGTCGAAGCAGCTTTTACCCGAACGGGTCGGGATCGATTTCCACAGGGAGTTATGTATATGCGAGTTGAGTGTCTAAGTGATCTAATGGTGTTTCATGTTCTTAATTACACTTCTCATCATAAAGGTTTTGTAATTATGCTAAGGTTTAAACTAAAAAGGAATTTGAACTAGCTAACTATGATCTTTTTGTGGATTTTCTCAGTTAAGTAAAAGCACTAGGGCTGTGACTTACTCCTAGGAGAGTGACTCATGGGGTCTAAAATTGAGAACAACCTTGTGAATTGTGGGTGAATGACATAAACTCAAGCTAATTTTCTCACCCAATACTTCTCGTTAATTTGGGTGACTTTGCCCGAATTGGCCTTCTCAAGCACAATTAGGTGTTTCATTAAATATACTGGCTCAAGTCGGGTGTAGCTATCTCTAGCATCCATCCTTTTATTGGGGCTATCAATCTCTTGAGCTCACCCCATATCTATGCTCTGGAGGTATATTGTAGATCCATCTCATGTTCTTGACTTTAGCGGTGTCCAGTTGGACAAGGATCTGACTTATGAGGAGGAGCCGGTAGCTATATTAGATAGGCAGGTTCGCCAGTTGAGGTCGAAGATTTATCCTTCGGTCCGTGTTCAGTGGAGAGGTCAGCCTGCCGAGGCAGCTACTTGGGAGTCCGAGTCCGATATGAGGAGTCGTTACCCCCATTGTTTCTCAGACTCAGGTACTTTTCTATGTCCGTTCGAGGACGAACGTTTGTTTTAGAGGTGGAGATTGTGATGACCCAAAGGTTCATCCTAAGTAATTCCAGCTAAATCTTTGTTCCGCGGCCCCGAAAGCCTCCGTTAATCTCACCTCGATATGCGTGCGCAGCCCGGGCATGTAGCCGAGAAGCTTCTATGTGAAAATTTGATAAAAATAGAATTTTTGAATTGAATAATTGAATAAAGTTGACTTTGGTCAACATTTTTGGTAAATGTACCCGGACCCATACCCAGACCCATGATTTGACGGTCCCGGAGGGTCCATAGGAAAATATAGGACTTCAGCGTATGCCCGGAATCGAATTCCGAGGTCCCAAGCCCGAGAAATGAATTTTTAAAGAAAATTGTTTTATGAAAATAATAAAGGATTTTGGAAATGAATAATTATGTGAAAACCGTGTTACCGGACCCGTATTATGGTTTCGGAGCCCGGAACAGGTTTATTATATGTTATGTGACTTATCTGTAAAATTTGGTGTAAAAAGGACTCGAAATGACGGGTTTCGGATAAAACAATTGGAATAATTAAGCCTTATGAAGTTTTAAGAAATTTCTATGAGTTTTGAGGTTTAATTCGTTGATTTTGATGATTTAAAAGCTTGAATAAGTCTATAGGATGTATTGGGAGTCGTGTGTATTTTTGGTTTTGAGACCCGAGGGGTCGGGTGAGTTTCGGGTAGCTAATGGGATGTGAAATGCATGAAATTTTTTGTTCTTGGCCTGTTTCTGATGTCTGGTGTAATACCCTTCGCGAACGCGGTCAAGGGCACGCGAACGCGAAGGGTAATTAGTGTGGCTTGAGTTTTGTTCTGCGCGAACGCACGGGTACGGTCGCGAACGCGGAGCTATGGGGGTACTGCTCTACGCGAACGCGACGCCCCTCTCGCGAACGCGTAGTGTTATAAGGTGGGGTCTGGGGTCAGGTAGGTTTGTTCTTCGCGAACGCGGGCAGAGGCTTGCTAACGCGGAAGGTTAGGGAGTCAAACTTCGCGAACGCGGCCCTGGCTTCGCGAACGCGTAGGTCCCAGCAGCTAACTCTTGGCGAACGCGGCCAGGGGCCCGCGAACGCGAAGGGTAATTTTGCCCAGTTATTAAAAATACCCCAAAAACAGAATACCATACGGGAATATCACATTTTCAGCTTTCTTCTTCTCCTCCCACCCCCATTAACAATCCTCAAGCTAATTTCCCTGCATAAACACTTGGGTAAGTGATCTTAACTGCTAATTCTCCCATTTCCTTCCATAATCACTAGAAAAGCTAGGCCTAAAATCATAAAATCAAGTAGAAATTAGGGGTTTTGGGTAGAGTTAGGTTTTTGGAAAAATTGGGTGATTCAACCTCAATTTGGGGTCGGATCATGAAACAAATTATATATTTTAGCTCGTGGGGTTATGGGTGATCGGGTTTTGGTCCGAGCCTCGTGTTTGGACCAAACAGGCCCAGGGTCGAATTTTGGTATTTTTGTAAGAATGCTAGAAATTTAATATCTAGGCTATGGGATTGTGTTATTCAGTCTTTATTGATATTATTGAATTAATTATGCCTAGATATCGTTGTTTCGGAGTCAGATTATAAAGGAAAGACGGTCTTAGAGGGTTGATTGCTATACTTTGGACCGAGGTAAGTCTCTTGCCTAACTTTGGTGAGGGAATATGTATTATTTGCTATGTGCTAAGTGATTGTCATGTCCATTGCATAGGTGAGGTGGCGAGTACCTATGCAATATGTGTCAAGCATGCCCGTGAGTCTATTTTGATAGAAATTGCAGTATTTCTCCCATGTTTAGCATATTATGAGATTGTCTCTACTTGGTAATTCATTCTTGTTGAAAGTATTGGCTGTTGAGTTGAGAAGTGTTGATACGATTGATAATCCAAGTGTAGAGCATACGATTGAAGTGATTGGTTATAGTTTAGACCTTTGCCGGGCATTTATTGAGTTATTAATTGATGTTTTTCCCCTCGCCAGGTGTTTTGAACTGTCATTTTCCACTATGCTGTACTCTTTGCCATTATATCTGTTATTGTTTGGTGAGGAAGAGTATAAAGCACGAAGGGTGATGTCGTGCCATGATATTTGATTACATTGAATAGTGAGGAAGAGTGTAAAGCACGAAGGGTGATGCCGTGCCATGAAGCTTGATTACATTGCATTGTGAGGAAGAGAGTAAAACTACGAAGGGTGATGCCGTGCCATTGTTTACATTTCTGGTACTTATACTTGTTTCGTTGGCTATTGTGTTATATTGCCTCCTTGCTTACTTCTATCTGTCAATTTGACTGCTTCAATTCACTTGTTCCCCCTAGTGCTCCCGTATCCATTACTTGTCTGCTTATCTCTTGCCTTGTATTATCCCTGTTACCTGTTGTAGAATAGGACATGTTATCGTTATTGTCAAGTATAGCCTCGTCACTACTTCAGCCGAGGTTAGGCTCGGCACTTACTCAGTACATGGGGTCGGTTGTACTGATGCTACACTGCACTTCTTAATATCGTGCAGATCCCGCATCCGGACCCAGTGGACCGCATTGAGGGGGTCACCTTCAGTCCACCTAGAGCTTCAAGGTATACCGCTGGCGTTCGTGGGCCTTGGTGTCTCTCCTGCATTTGGATTCCTTATTGTCTTACTTTTTCTCCTAGTTTCAAGACAATTATATATTTCTTTTCAGACTCTGTATTTACCACTCAGTTTAGATAGTCCGTGAGGTTGTGACACCCCGGTTTTGGGTATGCGACGTTATGTATTTTACTATTTCACTTTGCATTTTGAATTTCTATTACATTTCCGCTGTTAAAGCTATGGAGTATGTTGGTTATTTCAGTTCAGATTTGAAGGGTATCAATTTTACTACTGTTGAATTGATTTGAAAGATGTTAATGTGTAGTATACGTTGTCTTGTCTAGCGGGTTCAAAGTTAGACGCAGTCATGGTCTGAAAGGTGGGATTTCGGGTCGTGACAGCGGCCGTGCTAGCAAAAATCAAGAAAAGCTGAAGAAAATCAAGAAAAATGACTGCAGTGACATGCTTTAGTATTTTGGCCATAACTTTCTCTACAGATGTCCACATTACGATTTCATTACCTTTATAGAAACTAGACACGAAGGGCTACAACTTTCGTTTTTGAATCATCTCAAATTTCTTTGTGGATCAAAAGATATAAGCCTCCGAAGTCGGACCAGTGGCCCAGCTCCTCCACCGCGGACCGCGAAAACACGACCGCGAAGCTCCCTTCCCCTCCCACCGCGGCCAGCACAAAAAGGACCGCGGACTGCGGTGGGGGGTTCAGAGATTTGACCCTTCTGACCTGCAACAGCTATATTCTAGCCTAAAGACATCCCGGGACCTACCCGGAACTCACCCGAGCCCTCGGAACTTCAAACCGAA
>ML282110.1:8381-23836 GCA_005239495.1 Nicotiana undulata | reverse complement strand
TAAAAACAATACCAAACCTCTCAACCATGTTTATATGACAAGGGAACCAGTTCAAACAACCAACACTCTTTCCAAATAGTCACAACGATAAATAACAATAATTCAACAAGGCCAAATAGTCATAGAAACAATAATGAACATGTAAGTTAAAACAATGATCAAATAAGTGGAAACGGGAAAGATCATGTTTAACAAACGATTTGGGTGGTGCATAGATACTCGTCACCACACCTATACACCACACCCATGCAATTCACGTAGCAAACAAGTGGGGAGTCCTATTCCCTCAAGCTAAAGTTAGGCCAAACACTTACCTCAATTCCGCAGGCCACTCACAGCTCAATTATTGCTTTTCCCTTTTGAATTCACCTCTAAATTGCTCGAATCTAATCAAAATTAACTTAAAATCATTAACTAATGCTAAAAGAGCTAACTTTATTGAAAAATATAATTTTTCCTAAGTTTTCTCAAAAAAAGTGAAAACTCGACCCCGGGTCCGCTTGGTCTAAACTCAGGGTTCGGACCAAATTACGTTTACCCATTCACCCACAAATCCAAATATACAATTAATTTTGAAATCCGACCTCAATTCGAGGTAAAGATTCGATTTTTATAAAATTCCCTAATTCTACCCAAACCCTCAATTTTTACCATGAAAATTCTTAGTTTTTGATTTAAAAGTGATGAAAAACAATGGGTAATTGAAGGAGTAAAGTTTAGAATTGATTAACTATGACTTGGGGATGATATTTGGTGAAGAAATTCGTTCCTAGGGCTGTGGGTTCGAAAATTTGAAGAAGAAAAAGTCTACCCGTTTTGTATATATTTTTCTGTCAGCTATTCTGTCTCGTTTCTCATGCCAAACGATCCCTAACCTCGATTTTCTTGTGTCCAATGGATTCTTTGTAAAATTCTAATGAATATAGTGTTTTGAATCACTCAATTTGACCTCATAAAGAAGGAGATATGTAGGTTTTAAGATTTGCAAATAGTGCAGGTTTTTAATACGTCGTCATGGGCAAATTCATAATTAACCAGAAACAACTGGGCAACCTTGGTAAAATGGCCATAAAATCCTCATACGATGTCCAAATTTGATGATTCTTTTTGCTACGGGTCCGTAATTACAATACGTATCTATACTTCATTCAAAAATAAAATCGGAGCTCATTTATTCAATATGATATCATTTATGCTTGAAGAAACGACGTCGAAGCATAAGAAAGAACGAGCGCAACACAACCCAAACCTATTTGAAACTCACCCGAGCCCTCGGGGCTCTAAATAAAACATGCACGCAAGTCTAAAAGCATAATATAGACTTGCTCCTTCGATCAAATCATGAAAATAACATGTAAAACAACGAATTAAACCTCAAAACTCATTATTTTCCTCAAGAACACTTATAGTTCATAACTTTTCAACCGGATGTCCGAATCACGTCAAACGAACTCAGTATTTCACCAAATTTCACAGGCAAGGCTTGAATATCATAAAAAATCTGTACCGATCTCTGGAACCAAAATACGGGCCCGATACCAATGACTTCAAACATTATTTCTTTTCATTATTTCATAAATATTTCAGCAAAACAATTTCTTTCAAAAATTGATTTCTAAGGCTTGGGACCTCGGAAGTTCCATATTTTACTGCGGACCTTCCGGGATCGTCGGAACACAGATTTGAGTCCGTTTACTCAAAATGTTGACTCAAGTCAACTAAAATCAAATTTTGTAATTCTAAAAATTATTGTTTCTTATATTTTAACATAAAAGCTTTCCGGTTTCACGTCCGGACTGCGCACACAAATCGAGGTAGTTAAAATTAATCTTTTTATGGCTAATAAGCCTAGAACGGAGTCTAAATTCATAAAATGACCCCTTGGGTCATCACATGGGGTGAAAAACATTTGGGAAAAAGAGGAAGTGTTCTTAAGGTGGATTTTGAGGTTTTGAGCAAATTTGGTATGTACGAGGCGTGGGCCCGGGGGGTCAGGTTTTGCCAATTTTGGGATTTTTGGTTAATTTTGATATTTTTCGAATGGGCTTTGATCCTTAGCATATGTTGATGATGTAAATCTGATTTTGGTTAGATTTGGAGCAATCCGAGGCCAATTCGAGAGGCAAGAGCTTTAGGAATTAGTATTTGGGCCAGTTTGAGGTAAGTAACGATTGTAAATCTCGACATGAGGGTATGAAACCCGGTATTTCGTATTGTTTTGATAAATGAGGTAACACATGTTGATACCCAGTTTTTCATCAAATTATTTTAAATTTGTATATATTCCTTCAAAATCAGTTTTTATAATAATTGATATTTTTCCATAATTTTTCATATTGTTATCAATTTATTTCTAATTTATTCAGTACTTTTATATCCAATAATTACTCATAAATTGCATTACAAATAATTTCAAAATATTTCTTAGCTCAATATATTATTTTTTAATCCTATTAGGATTTAATTATTTCACAAATTAGCCAATTTGGCTATAATTACAACAGCATTGCAATTATAGCCTAATTATAAAATTTTATGCTATTTCAATTAAATAATTAGTCATTTTATATTTTAAATACTAGTTGATCACCTTAATTTCACCTATTTAGTCTTAATTTCATTTTATATAATTATTAGCTATTTTTATTAATTATTTTATCTATTTTAATGGGTATTTAACAAATAACCATCTTTATTAAAATTCTAGCCTAAATTAAACCTGGTCCCAACCCAATTTAATAACCCCCCAAGCCCAATATCCTATCTACCCAGCCCAACTCAGAGTCAATCTTGTCCATTGATCAAATTTGATCAACGGTCCAGATCTCCCCCTTCCTTAATTAGTCCTAGACGACTACCCCCCACCCCCATCTCATTTTCCCCGCTCAATCGTCTCTTTATCTCTGGTTCTCTCTAGAACCTTCTCACCTTCCCCCCTTCCGATGAGCTATGTTCATCTTCTCCGGCCACCTCTTTCGGCGGAGACCATGACCTCTCATCCCTCCTAGCATGTGTCTCACCCCACGCTGGCATTGACACTGTCTTGAGGTCCTCAGGCGAACCTGGAGCGGTTCAATTCTTACCTATGGTCCTTCATTCCTTTGTCTGGCCACCCATGGCCGTCCAAGTAAGATTCATACACTTTCCGGTGGAAACCGGTAAAACCTTGAGTTTTTCTCTCCTCTTTGGGTTCTCTCTTCAAAACCCTAACTTCTAAAACCTCCGATATTTCTAGATCTGTAACATATCTATACATATTTCAAGTTGTTTTGATGTTTTCTTTAAGGGTTTTCCATTTTCCTTAAAACGATTTTTGTCTTCCAACTAGGGTTTCTAAAAAAAACCTTTCTGCAAAAACGATTTCTTCAAGTTTAAGGGTTTTTTCTAAGATTCTTCACGTATTTTTAAACGGTTTCTGTAAAATCTCTTTTTCATAGTTTATTATGTTAAAACTTTAGTTTTAACACTGTATTATAATCTTATGTTTGCCTTTATTGATTTACTCTTTTGATTCGTATATGTGCCTGTCTCTCATGAATACGTTCCGAGTTTTCTATGATTTTTACCTTGTTTTGCTAATTAGGGTTCTTGATTTTGGTTTCTTCTGCTTATACTATGGTTGTTCTGTTTAATCCCTCTAGTTGTTACTATTTTGTTTAGTTGAATCCCTAATCCTATGTGATTTCTTGCTACTATAATCATTAGGGTTTCTGACTCTTTGATTCTCCCTATTATATCATGTTCGTTTGTTAATTCCTTTAATCCTTTACTGTGTGCTAGTATTGAATCCCTGATTCTATGTGATTTTACTTGAGTCTCTGATTTTTCTTTCCAACTGTGTGTTTACTTCGTGTACTCACAGGAATCAGTATTACTCATGTTTAAACCCTTAATTTCCTGTAACTGAACCTCTCATTGATCTTTTGTGATGATTTCCTTACTGATTTACAACCTTTAAATTATTTCCTTGCCTTATTTTGGTCAACTATTCTGTCACACGTAGTCTTATATTATTTCCTTAAATGAAATATTCCGAACCTAGTCTCAATTGCATATCCCATACTTGTACTATGCTAAGTTATTTCCTTATATGTTATATGCAGTCACATATGGTACCTTTCCTTATTTTGCTGTCTCCATAACACCGTTTGAACTTGATTCCTTCAATTAAGGGATACCTATGCTGATTTTGTATTGATTGATACTCAGACCCTTAATTGAGGATTAACTTTGATTCCTACATTATTTGCTACCTGTTTTCAAAACTATATGTACATTACTTCTCATTAACACAAACACGAACGAATCTGGTTCAATAGCTCTCTCTCATAACTATAACTCTCTATTGTCTCTTTTGTGCTACTTGCTATTACTCTAAGTTAGCCGGTTGCAATCCAAGGCTAACTATTGCGCATCTCTTAATTCCTACTTTGTGTTACTGCCTTCACTTCACTGGTATGTCCTAATTCAAATTCAGTTCTCAAACCAACATTTTATATTACTGTTGCATTTCATTATGTTTCTGATATGCTTTTATTTACTATTTTATTGTTCAACATGTAACTAAAATCCTGAACTCCATTCACATGTTAAGTTATACTTTATTTGTCATAACCAGCATGACTTTATGTACTTGATACATGTTCTTATGTGAATCTCTCTATGCCTATGTTTGTATATTAGTTTGATTGGGGTGTACTCTACTGTCTTAAACTGTTTGGTATTGTTATGTTAGTCTAATCCTATACCCTACTGTATCCCCAATCCCCTGAATCCTTAGGAACTTCTGATTGTGTACCTATGCCTATCTCTACCTGCTACATGCTTACCCTCACACGCTCTATATTTGTCCTTCAAATCCCATTGCCCCTGTTTGTGGTTGATTGACTGTTATTGGTCCTTTGTGTGATGCTAAATTTGTTTGGTGTATCTGCTCTTTCAGTCTGTTTCAGTGGTTAAACTGTAAGTTATAAAAAAAAATTTCAATTAAGTCTCTTTTCCAAAACTGTTTTCCTACTCAAAGTTTTCAAATTATGTCAAGCACTCTCACTCTACTCTTAGACCCCTTAAGTGCTGCCCCGTTTGTATGAGCATTTCTTTGGGACCTTTGAGATCCTTCTAAACTTTGACACACAAAGGATGGCCCATCCACACTGCATTTACTCTCTACTGTGGCTATGAAATCTAGGTGTGAGCACTTCCCGGGATCCCTTGAGGTCCTTAGGGAACTCTGACACATCCGGATTGTGAGCTAGTCTATGAAACAATACTTGGCATTGAGGACATGGAGATCTGGGCCTATACTGTACGCTCCCTATGGTTAACTTCTTATTTTTATCTTATCTCATTTATGTAATTCATATCCAATGGTTTGTAATAATTATTTGTAAACAACCCTGGGGTTGGATAGTGAAAATGGAGGGTACTATGTATGACGTAGCGTAATCAAGGGTAAAAATCATGCTTCCTAAGTTTACTTTCTTCTGTGTGCAGTAGACTCCATGTTTAGGCTTAACACATACCATGCATCAGATATCATGCTCCCTAGGATTTATATGTACTGTTTTCAGTATCTCATCATCACTTAGAACTCCTGTCTCTAAGGCGAATAATAACATCAACATAAACTGTCTTTATGTGATTCTGCCTATTCTAAACCTCATTTAGAAATCATGTCTTAGGGTAAATGTGTTAACACAAGATGTTATTTATGAAAACATCATGCTACAACCACACTGCATACTTAGAAATCCTGCTTTAGGTAAACAACATTAAATCAAAATGTCACTTCTGCCTATCCTGAAACTGTGCATAATTTGATGTGCATTTAGAAATCCTATTTAAGTTATTCTGCATGTTGTTGCATTAGATATCATGTTCTAGGATCGCACTCGCATAATTACACTTAGTCTAACTACTGAGTATGAAACAGTCAGCATATTCTAACAACTAGTAATTAATCTCTGCATATTATGCCATACTTAGAACTGCATGCTCTTAGGTATAATGACCTAAAGCTGTCAATAATTCTGAACAACTGTTGCATATGATCCCACGCCAAGGCAAGCCTTAGGTAATCAACCATAAGAAATAAAACTAGAATTGTCTCTTGTGACTATTGTTTAACTGTCAGCATGTTTAAAACCAGTAGGCAAAATTGATTAGGACTTCCTCTCTGAGTTATGCAATAAATCTGTCATCTTCGTTGTCACCACTTAGATACCATGCTTAGGATCTGAATTAAAACCCAGACCTAAATTGTGTTTGAGTCATGCTGATTCTGTGCATTATTTGTGGAGGTCTTTGAGCCCCCTTTTCTGTTATGTGTTATCCCCTATCTGCAGTCCTATTTGTTTCTTTATGTGTCGCATTAGTATTTTACCTTTAAACCTGAGGGTCTGCCTAGAAATCCCCCTCCCCTCTTGTAGGATAAAAGTCCTAAATTCCTCCAAGACTAATAGGAAGGGACGGGTAACAACATGCAATAGAGACTGTCCAACAACTTCTTTCACAGCGGAGGAATCCTTTCAAAGGAGTCGGCATTGGAGCTGTCCTGATATCGGAAATTGGTCAACATTATCTGGTATCTGCTAAACTCAGATTCCCCTGCACCAACAATATGGCGGAATATGAAGCCTGCAACCTGGGGCTCAACATGGCCATTGACATGAACATTCAAGAGCTACTAGTGATTGGTGATTCAGACTTGCTTATACATCAGGTACAAGGAGAATAGGCTACTAAGAATTCCAACATACTGCAGTATCTGCACCACGTGTAGGAATTGAGAAAGAGGTTCACGAAGATAGAATTTTGGCATGTCCCCAAAGTTCAGAAAGAGTTCGCCGATGCATTGGCCACGCTATCATCTATGATACAACATCAAGATAAGAATTTCATTGATCCTATTCCAGTGAAGATACATATCAAACCAGCCTACTGTGCCCACATTGAACAAGAAGCAGAAGGAAAGCCTTGGTTTCATGACATCAAGGAATACTTGGTGAAAGGAGAGTACACAGAGCTTGCAAATTCTACTCAGAAACACACACTTCGGAGACTGTCCAACAACTTCTTTCACAACAGAGGAATCCTTTACAGGAGGACTCCCATTTTAGGACTATTAAGATGTGTCGACGATGTCACACCCCAAAACTGAAGGAGGAGACTGGCGCCTAACCAAATGATCCCAGTCAGGCGGACCTGGTTTGCCCTTCCTACCCAATGCGTTGCCCCGTGTCCACAATATACATTGTTCCATACGAATTAGCCAATTTAAGTTCAAAGTACGATTTACAACATAAGTTCATTTCCTCTTTTAACTTTCAACATTTGATAATCCCAAAACATATATATAATGCATATAACTTTTCCAATACGGACCACGATTTCGGCCGAACACAGCTACTGCCCAAAATACATGTATACAACCCACACAGTGTCTACGGAGCCTTTAAGAGTACTAGGAGATTTACATAAACCTGCGAGCTACAAGGCCCCGGCTATACCTTTTACAACATAAGCAAAAGGGAGTGATATAGTCCACACATGACCCCGAGAGTAAATGGGGCTCACCAAAACTGCTGAAGAGATGAAGAAGAGGCACCACTAATGGCGGACGGAGCTACCTGCTATAGAACCATCTACATCCATATAAAAGATGTAGAGCCCCCGGCAAAATGGACGTTAGTACCATTGAATAATACTAGTATGTACAAACAAACTTCACTCTAAGAAAAATCAAGCAATGCACAGATAGAAGACAGTCAACGAAACCAAACAGTTATTGCACAGAGATACAGAGAATCACAAATGAGATTTTCACTGATTCTTATTTCAACACAATCATATTCCACCCTTATTCTTTCTCAACAACCCACCCTTATTTCTTCCTATTGCGGCGCGTAACCCGATCCCACCGAATAATCACATTTCAGTCTTATTACGTTCTATTGCGGCGCGCAACCCGATCCCACCGTACAATCACATTCTACCCATATTACTTCTCACATATCACCCTTATTCCTCCTGTTGCGGCGCGCAACCCGATCCTATCGTACAATCACATTTCATAGCAATAATAACAGACCACAATTCAATCACAATGATTTTCATCAACAAGAATATAAATTCAGTACAACCAACAATTCGTATGAAATTAAATCCACAATAATCCTTGCCAAACAACGAGTCATATACGATATTGCCATAGTCATTTAGTTCAATTAAATCAATCCACAACTCCTTTTCATCACTTGCCACCCAACTCTTAGCACTTAGATACATTCACACATTTAGGTTCGTTATGATTCTTTCATACCAACATATTCAAGCATTTAACGAACCTTGTACATGATAGAGTAATCACAATGAAATCACCTTTCACAATCTCATCTAGCATGGTGGCATAACAATCAAATAAGACAATAAGAGAATATAATCTTACGTCTCTACATATTAGAACAACCAATTCACATACGCATAAGCCAGGGATTCATACCGAATGCTCAGACACCAACAAGGCGACTCTACAAAGATTAAAGTTAGCCATACATACCTCGAGTCGAAATTCCCTTTAATTTCTATCACAATTCACCGAACCGTCTAGCACCGTCAATCTAGTTCGCAATGCGACACATTTACCTTAGAATTAGTAATCTTGAATTCATTTGGACATTTTATCAAACACTATGTGATCCCTTAGATTAAGTAAACCCTTTTTAGTGAAAGATTACTCTAACTTGCTTCCCTTTACTAGGTTATGGAAGATCATTCACATGCATGCAAGGTCTTAACTTTCATTATCAAGAACCAACCTATGTGTGTTTTATTCTTAACAAAAATCTAAGAGTTTGGGGAAATAGGGTGAAGACTTACCTCTTATAGTGAAGAAGATGAAGATTACTCGATAATTTTTGGCCTGAGTAGAGATGATGGGCCAATTTTGAAAAAGAAGAAGACTTTCTCTCACTAAACCCACTCTCCCTTCTCTCTATTTTAGTCAGATAGGTGTTAAAAATGAGGGGGGAGGGGTGTTTTATTAAACTAGGGTTCGGGTTTTAAAATCAGAAATTAGAAGCCCCGAAGCAGGAAATGCGGATGGCCCTCAGCTGGGCTAAAAGAAAAAACAGGTTGCCCAGGTATGCGACCACTATGCGGTCTGCATACCTATTATGCGATCGTATAGTGCGTCGCATAACCTCCTCCACAAAAATGGAGGTGCAAGGATGCGACACCTATGCAGTCCGCATTCCCAAAATGCGATCGCATCTTGGGCCGCATAGCTGTCCTTAAATTGTACAGAAGGCTGTCCAGGTATACGACAACTATGCGGTCCGCATACTTGATCGCGGTCGCATAGTGGACCGCAGACCCGCACAATCCTGGAAACGTTTATCTTTTAAGTCCCGGGGTACTTTTTACTTCAAAAAGGTCTGTTTTAAGAATTTCTACAGTTATAACAACATGGGAACCTACCTGGGTATCGTTTTTTTAGACATGAAATTTTACGGGTCTTCACATCCTCCCCCACTTAAAATCATTGGTCCTCGAATGAGGATCGGGGAATCATTTTGAAAACACAACATGCTAACCCCCAATTTCCACTAACTCTGATATTTTCTGAATATTTGCAAGAGTTTCCTTTGTAAATAGGCCTATCCACCTGTCAGAGAGCCCCCGAAACACATAATTCCACGCATTCCCCACTATTCTAAAAACCTACACATAATTTGGTTACCTCATCAAATTGTATATAATTCAATTACTTCAACATGCTATACATAATTTAGTTAATGCCACAAACTTGCATATCATTCAACTATCACATGGGTTGCACATAATTAAGCTATTTCAAGGATTTGCACGTGATCCAACTATTCATAACACCTACAAATGTACTACAAATTTGAGAAGTCACAATAGTAGGATAATTAGGGGAGTGGGGTGTTCTTGCACAAAATTGACACAAAGGTGTAATTGCTTAGAGATGGAAGTTCTCCCGGCCACTACTAGACTTATTCAAACAAATTGGGATATTTCTCTTTCATTTAATTTTTTGCTTCCCACGTGGCTTCCTCGACTTTTTGACTTCGCCATAATACTTTAACAGAAGCAATCTCTTTGTTTCTCAATCTACGGACTTGCCTATCAAGTATGGCAAACGGAACCTCTTCATATGACAATTCTTCATTAATTTCAATGGTCTCAACTGGTACGATGGCAGATGGATCTCCAATTACCTTCTTTAGAATGGACACATGAAACACTGGATGCATTAATGACATTTCAGGGGGCAATTCCAGCCTATACGCTAGTTGCCCTATCCTTTGAGCTATTCGAAATGGCCCGATATACCTCGGGCTCAATTACCCTTTCTTCCCAAACCGCATCACTCCCTTCATGGGAGACACCTTCAAGAATACCCAAGCATCTACTTGGAACTCCAAATCTCTACGACGAACGTTCGCATAGGATTTATGACGACTCTGAGCAGTTTTCATCCTCTCCTGAATGACCCTAACCTTTTCCATAGCTTGGTGCACAAGATATGGTCCTAGAAATTCTGCCTCACCAACCTCAAACCATCCAATCGGAGACCTACACCTCCTTCCATACAATGCCTCAAATGGGGCCATCTGAATACTAGCATGGAAATTGTTATTGTAAGCAAACTCTATAAGCGGCAAGTGATCATCCCAACTACCCTTGAAATATAAAACACAAGCTCGTAGCATATCTTCAAGCGTTTGAATAGTCTGCTCCGCTTGACCGTCCGTCTAAGCGTGGAAAGTCGTGCTGAGATTTACCTGAGTACCCAAACCTTGCTGAAATTTCCTCCAAAAGTTAGCTGTGAACTGGGCCCCTCAATCCGAGATAATAGAAACTGGAGTGCCATGGAGTGTGACTATTTCTTTGAGATATAACTAAGCGTACTCTTCTGCAGTATCGGTGGACCTGATTGACAAGAAATGTGCTGACTTCGTGAGTCGATCCACTATTACCCAAATTGAGTCAAACTTGCGCTGAGTGCGGGGTAACCCTACCACAAAGTCCATATTGATCATTTCCCATTTCCACATCGGTATTTCCATAAGCTTCATCAACCCACCAGGCTTCTGATGCTCGGCCTTTACTTACTGACAATTCGGACACCTAGCCACAAGGTCCGACACACACCTCTTCATACCGTTCCACCAGAATATCTCCTTGAGATCGCAATACATTTTTGTAGAACCTGGGTGTACAAAATACCTAGAATTGTGAGTTCTGCCATAACTCTCTCCCAAATATTATCCACATGCGGGACACATAGCCTCACTTGGCACCGCAAAACACCGTCATCATTTCCGAGTGAAAATGCTAAAGTCTTGTGATTAAAAATTTCTTCCCTTAACTGTGCCAAAGCCGGATCCCTGAATTGCTTTCCCTTGACTTCCGCTACAAGCGAAGACTATGCTCCATTACACACCACGACAGTCCCCTCATCTGAGGCCGAAAGACAAACCCCTAGACTGGCCAACTGACAAACCTCCTGAGCCAAAAGCCCTCGACCGGCTTCCAAATAGACCAAGCTACCCATGGATTTCAGACTAAGAGCGTCTGCTAACATATTCGCCTTTCCTGGATGGTACAAAATATTCAAATCATAATCCTTAAACTATTCTAACCACCTCCACTGCCTTAAGTTCAACTCCTTCTGTTTTAATAGATACTGAAGACTCTTGTGGTCTGTGAATACGTCCACATGGACCCCATAAAGATAATGCCGCCATATTTTCACAACCGTTGCGAGCTCCAAATCATGCGTCGGATAATTCTTCTCGTGATTCTTGAGCTGTCTGGAAGAATACGCTATTACCTTACCACATTGCATAAATACACACCCCAAACCAACTCTCGAAGCATCACAATTGTCACACCTCATTTTTCCACTACCCCCCGTATTGATGAAAGGGGTAATGAGGGAGTTTTTCCACTTTAAGTGACATTATTCGATTTTGGTATTTATTTTTGGTTTTTAGAGTTTCCACCCGGATTTTTGACGATGCTCCGGGACACCGTTTTATTTTGAAAATCCCAAATCGAGGAAGATTTGACTCTGTTTTAAGTGGTCTGCGACCAGAAATCCGAGTAAGGAATTCTGTTAACCCGGGAGAAGGTGTTAGGCATTCCCGAGTTCCGTGGTTCTAGCACGGTCGCTCAACTATTATTATTTGGCCTAAATTATCTGATTATTTACGTGTTTTAGCCTATTGCATATTTAAACTCTTTGAAATTTAACCGCCTTTGATAAGTATGAATTTAACTTGAAAACAAGTCACGAGAACGTGCACTCGTTTATGCTTTTGTACGTGTTACAATTACGCCACATGAAATGCACCCGTAATTGTGGCACGTGATTTTATTATAATTTGAAGTTTAATACGGGGACATGAGTTGTCGCGCCCGAGTGTAGATTACGTAGTCAAGACTATGGTCATGACGGTTTTATAATGCCTATTTGAGGCGATATTCGATTATTCTTTATTCTTTCCACTTGAAGGAGTATTTTTAAAGTCAATTAGGACGTTTATGGATTCATCTCGAACAAGTCACAATGGCGTGCACTTGTTGTTTTTGAGCACATGGCAAACACGTCACATGAAATGCACCCGTGGTTGCTATGCGCAATTTTATTAGTGTTTGAAGTTGAAGGTCGGGGCACGAGTTGCCACTCCCGAGTGTAGTTTAGATCAATTTTGAGGTAATGATCGATTTTTGTCTAATTTTCAAACTGAAGGTATTCATTCTACCTAAGGATTTCCTAAAATAACGTCCAATATCCTAAAGAGAACAGGTTTCGGTCTATGGCCATGTTTTAGCCCCAAATTATTTCAACTCTTTGGCCAATCCTAATTGTATCTAGTTTTGAGATGACTCGAAATTAAATAGCTAAACAATCAAGAGCAGATGCGCCTATACATGTAACGTTTGCGTTGTAGTAAAAAAAAAAGATTTTGGATTACAAATAGTAATGTTACTTGCATCATATTTCTTCGGCCATTTGACCTACATACCATACATGAATAATTGTATATTGCTCATAGTTCTAACAGAGAACCTTTATCAGAACAGCTCATATAACAAAAATAGACTGCGCAAACTTCTTGAGTTAAAAATTATCTAGTACTTTTAGGGCAGAATTGATACCACTCGAACAGTTTGATTGATAGAATAATGATTTAACACAATTAATGAGTCTACGATTCCGGAATCCATAACTGTTATGATAGAAATTCTAAGAAACGTAACTGAATTACAAATTTTGATATAGTCCAGTCCTTATTACAACTGAAAAATGTATACAATAGACTATAAATACGCTAGTACATTGTTCTTAAATTAAAGTACAAGTTTTTCTAAATAATAAGAAAAATAAGAGGAAGAGAGTTTGGTTGCTACTCCTTTGCAAGCCAACAACCTTCGTCCTTCGAGACCTGTATTCTTCAGCCTTAGTCTCGACTAAACTATACATGTTTATGTGCACTGCAAAAGACTCAATCTGATCATTTCTGGAGATCAGATTCAACCTTTTAAATGCTGTCACCATAGTGACATCCGATTATGTAAGGTCTGAGTTGTCCATACCAACACTTAAACATCTTATGGTGTGAACTTGACCATGAAAGGGTCAGATTCACTACCCTTTGGTGCCATCAAATGACTCTATTATGACTTCATGGATATAAGATTAAACCACAGAAGCATTTAAGAGGTCATTTTACTGTTATGGTCACACATACATGAACAACCAGATTTCAAGCATTTTAAGTTCGGATTTACACATGAAATTCTGGAAAAGAGGGTAAATACTTAATAGGTCTTAACGAGCTTTTAATCTGAAAATTTGTTTAGAGTGAACTATCACAAACACATCTTTATGCATCTTTCAGAGGGTGAACTTGACCATGAATAAGTCAAGTTTTAAACCCCTAATTCCAACGCTATCATAAGTCTAAATCTACATAGAGGCTTACTCGCTAAGTCTCTTTAATGAACAAAGAACACAAATAGAGCAAATTTTGACATTAAGTCCAACACTTTGCTGTTTGGACAGCATTGAAGATATACTTCCGAGCTTTGTTAAAAGGTGTTTCTAACCATGAAGAAGGTTAGATTCAATCCTTGATGATGCTCTTAGAGGAACAAAACATTCTTCATGCTTTTATAGTCTAAGTCTGGCCATAAAGGGGTCAGATTCAGCTCTTATTGGTTTTACCTTTTGTTCCTCTTGGCAATTGTACCATAGCTTTAATTTTGTAGGCTCTTATAGAGACAAAATCAGATCACTTTAGGGTATTCTGATTCTTCACTCTAAGAAGCCTTTTGACTACTTATTCTACACCCCAAAAGAGATAACTTCAGGGTCATGAGAAGCTTGTTTAAGCACTTAATATGGGGGTGAGTTTGACTATCAATAAGTCAAATTCATCTACCTTAGTGCTACTAACAACATAATTCTAAATTAGATGGAACTTTGATTCTTTAGGCATTTTTAGAGGATGAACCTGACCATTCAAAAGTTCAAATTCCTCAACTCTAATGCCCTTTTTTAACTACATACTCTGTACCCTTTTGAAGGGTAAACTTCAACCAACCATGCAAAGATTTATGCACCCATCATGGGGGTGAGTTTGATTGTTAAGGAATCAAACTCATCTACCCAAGTGCAAACTATTCTAACATGCTAAACACATATGGAATTACCGTCTAACTGTCAAATGTTAAACGTATTACAGAAACTCAGCAAATAACCAAGCAGATTTCAGGAGTCACATACATACACTTAGGTAATAATGACTTTACTTCAGTTTTCACATCAAGAATGGAGGAGAAGAAAATTCAGATTCACATGACCTTAAGGAAACACAACATGAGACAATAATTTCAATACCAGTTTTGAATTTAAATATTTCACATAAAAGTGCAGTGTTACATACCTTCAAAGAGAAAAATAGCACAAGGCTTGACCAAATAAAGGTCAAGACAAGAGGAAATCAGCTAGGATCTAGGAGAGGGATGAGAAACAAAGCAGTAACAGCAGCCAGCAAACCAGAGGAAAACAGGAAGAAAAAGGACTCCCAATCCAAAACAACACTGATTTTTCTTTTGTTCAAAGATGACCAGATTTTTTCTCTCCACTGACTTTTGTTTTCCGTAATTGCTGCTCTATTTTCTGTTTTTCTTTTAACTGTTCATGTATTTTCAGAATGATATCTGTGTGTGTGTGGAATTCTGCACTCAGACCCCTTTTTTAGCAGCTTTTTTAGACAGAAAAAAAAGGTCCTTGAAAGTGTGAAGAGAGGGTCCCTTTATAGGTATTTGGGAATGGGGTATCTTTTGGAATATTCCTAATTCAAAAAGCTGTAAATAGTACATAATAGTACATAGGGCAGCTGTCAACCTTATCTTTT
>ML282109.1:109309-119606 GCA_005239495.1 Nicotiana undulata | reverse complement strand
CCCCCCCCCCCTCCCTTGTGTGGTATTGACGTATAAAACATCAGGCAGGCTATGAATGCCATATTCTCTATAACGATTATGTATTTAATACTGCAGAATATTCTTCATTGAATGCTATCGGGTGATAGACATTCACCTGTATTCGTGAGCAACATTCTCTTCGCAGGCTTCCCGGTGCCAACCGAGACTGCTGCCCCCGGTCTTGTCTTCCACATGTCTTTCTTTCCATCTATTTTTTGTTCCACGTGACATTCTATTATATGAGCATTTAATAGGAACCGATTTTACTCTATATAGATAATTCCCCTTGCTTTCCAGTGGAACCTCCTTCTGTGATCGGGAAGTTAGTAAAGATACCTTTCTTGGTCGAAAATTTACTAACTCCATCTGAAAAATTTCTGACGCTTGATTAGACGCACGTCTCTCCGCATTTAATGCCCAAAACAAGTGTCACCCTACGATTCAACAATACTTTCGTTGTTTCTTGGGATAATCATGACCACGATTTTAGCCACCTATTCCTTTACTTATACGCTTCCATCATCTTCTTTTACACTTTATAATTTCCCAAAAGTCTCTTAAATTTTCATTATTCAACTTACACTTGTTTTCAACTTCTTTTAATCTTCTTCTTCAGAGAAAAACCCTTACTTCCTTCTGATAATTAAGACATCTTCTTCCAAAAATATCATTTCTTCAAAGAACAAAGACAACACTGATGATGCTTATCTTCCTACGATGAGCATCATTATCCCAGAAGGCTTACTACAACTAAGGACTTCGAAGAGAAGTGTCGTACTGTTTATCCACGCACATAGGCTGTAGGCGTATATCCTTATTACATCCTTCCTTCCAGCATCACCGCTATGAAGGAAGATTGTGGTTGTCAAGATTTGAAGATCATCGCTCCTGACCTAGCGGAGCGGGTTACCTTCTCCAAGAAGGATTTTACGTACGTTTACACATACCCTTTCACTCTAGGCCCGTTCTCATTTATCAAGGGGCTTGATTCTTTTATCTAGGACTTTTGCATCCATTACCAAGTGTGTTTGGCACAGGTGAGCCATTCTGTGTGGCAGACAGTTGCCTGTCTTCGGCGTTTATGCCAGGAGACAGGGGAAGATCTCTCCCTTGCTCGATTGATGAACTTTTATTCCCCTAAGATCTTCCGTGGGGGAATCATAAACTTCAGCAAGTGTGGTCACCATGCTTTGCTCAACACCATGGATGATAACGAACGTGGATGAATGGAGCGGTTCGTTGTAATTTCCACCAGGGACATCATCCCTGCCACGCTTCCATCCTTTTCTGAATCATGGAACCGTACTTATAAGTTCAATGTCCGTCTCTCCATTTTATTAAAGGTTGTCTCATGCTATTACTGATCCTTCTTGTTTCATTATTTCATCAACTCGATGGACACCACCAAGGTTTGAAGGCTTAGACTAATGGGTCTAGAAGATTTTGGACGTCACTACGCCTGAAACCCGCCGGTGGAAAGAACCGGCCCTTAAATACGGGTGGAAGGCCAAAAACCATGGTAGGTTGAACTTATCTTGTTTTTACTTTACGTATAGGAAAATGGGCTAACTTTTCTCCCTTGTTGAATTCAGGTCTTCCACAGGGTTCTGTTACCGTCCCCGAGGAGGACATTTTGGCTGATCCTATTGATGCGGCGAGGTTGCTACATGATGTTTTCACCCAAATGAGTGTAATCCGGCCTCCCTTCGGTGCAAATGCTTCCTGTCACAGTCCCCGACTGGAGAACAAGCAACAAAAAAGTGACATTCGAACGCGGATGAGGGCAAAAATAAAAAGGCGAAGCATGCCACACCGAGCCAGTTGCAGACACTGTGGTGATAGATGACGATGGATAAGCCAATGATGGGGGGCTTCTCTAAATAGAACGATGAACTTCATCAGCTCAATAGAATGCTCAATCTATTGAGCTAGTTACACCAAACGAGGATGTGTCTAGGCGCTCTGGGAAATGTGATATAGTGTAAGATGCCAACTCTCGCTTTTGAGTCCCAGTCATTATTCCAGGTGCTGTGAGGCTAGTTACTGGTTCTCTTCTTTCTTCGGTTGATGAGCAACCAACAACCCGTGCTGGTTTTGCCGCAACGTCTTCTCAACCTACAACTCCATCAGCTTCATCACCTTCTTCGCCACCGACAACTTCTACATCATCTCCATCGACCGCAGTCGTTCGAGAGTAGGATTTCCCCCTTCTCTAGTCCCCAGTTCATAGGAATTTGGGACATAACTATTCGGCCCCCTCCGATGATCCCCAAGGGAGGAGGAGTGTTTCCCTCTCGATTTCTACTGGATGCCATCTGTTGTCCCGGCAGGTGGAACTTGCTAATTATCTGAAGCCTCTGGTTTTAGAAAAGGACAGGAATAAAATACGACTCTCGCGGGAGAGTGTTTTATGAACAATGCCATGTATAACGCAGCGACAATACAATCTTTGTTCCCTATGTTGTTCCTTCAATCTTTGTTATGGCAGGAGTTTTAATTTGTACTTATGTTTGTAGGCTAACTTCCTTTCTTCCGAAGGCCTTCATAGGTTGATCCTCGACAAAGAGAAACTTACCTCCGAGCGGGATTAATTATTGGTCGAGCGGGATAAAATAGATGCCCGCCTCCCAAAATTTTGAAGCATAAGCTGCTGAGGCCGTTGAGTTGAAGGCTCCGTTGCAATAAACTGAGCAAGAGGTAGTGACCCTTAGCCAAGAGGCCGCCCTGTTAAGGGTACAATTTGAAGAAGCTAAGGCAAAGTGGGTTGAGGTCCAAAATGCCATTCTTACTGCTGCCCATCGCGAGGTTGCCTCTACTGAAAGACTGAATAATTTGGAGACATCCTTGAACTCCAAAGCTGAAGAAGTTGTTGCTGTTATGGAAAAACATGCCGGTTGGAAGAAATGAATATGAGGGTCATATGTCATAACAAAGTTTTTAACTCCACTATCCATGACCTTGATGTCAGCCTCCAAGTCGTTAGATCTGAGCAAAATAACCTTTCGACCGAGGTTGACCATCTTATTGAAAAACTTTAATGCCGAGCGACTTCCCTCATTATTGAAAAAACATACTCTATGTATAGCATAAGGAGAAAAACCTTGCAAGAGGACAAAGCAGACGTCATTGAATTTGATTCTTCTCTTGGGGGTATAGATTCTTCTCTTCCCCCGGATTCTGAGGATATAGTAGTTTAGCCTTTTGCTTTCTTTCCACTTTGTTTTTACTTTCCGATTTTTTGTACTTGTGCTGCTTGGCACGCTTGTTATGTATAGAAGTGTTTTTTCGTTTTAGTATTGCGCAAGTTTTTCTTTTTGCATCAAATTATTCAAGGCGTCGGGTGCATTTTTCTAATAGCTTTTGGATTCTGGGCATAAGTTCTTCCGGAATCAATCCTTTTCTGTGAGGGTTTGATAAAAGAGGGCCCTCTTATATTTACGGTGCTCTTGATGAGGACGTCTCCTGTTCATTTCGGCACTAGCATTTGAAGCACTTGTTTAACTTTCAAATGACAAAATTAATTCATCATTAAGACAAGAACAACAACAACTACCCAGTATAATCCCACTAAGTGGGGTCTGGGGAGGGTAGGATGTACGCAGCCTTACCCCTGCCCTGGAAGGGTAGGGAGACTGTTTCTGATTGACCCTCAGCTAAAGAAAATGAAGGAAGCCCTGATAAGAACAAGATAAAAATAAAAAGACTTTACTTTATTCCTTCCATTTTCAAAAGTACATAAGCATTAACTGTGCTAAAATGAAATTGCCATTACTTGTGGCTAACTTGTACAACTTGTTTCTAGGGCTGGCCGCGCAGTCCTCGGTCCTAATGATAAAACTTTGTTTCCAAATTTCGTAGTCCCTGTATTCTCATATCATCCCTCCAGTGTTCGAATGCAAAGAATGTGAATTGAACACTGGAAGTCTTGCTCATTTGAAGATTCCACCAGTGAATAGTTGGATAATCTTTGGTTCGTGTCACGACCCAAATTCCCAACCTTAGGGATCGTGATGACGCCTAACATCACACTCGCTGGGAAAGCCAATGTTAGAGTTCAATTAACTACTTTGCATTGATTATTTACTTAAATACACTAAGACAAATTTAAAGTAAATTAAATCTAATGATTTCCAACGATTTGACTACATAAATAAAACAATAAACTAATAAATAAACCGAACCATGAACTAATTATATAAATAACTCTAAGACTACCCCAGGGTCTGGTGTCGCAATTCACGAACTACTAAAGAATACTATAAATAATTGGCTCAAGAAATAATGTATAACTATTTTGAATAAAATAAAATAGTAGTCTAAATAATATAGAGAAGACTCTCGGGATCTGCGAACGCCGACAGATGTACCTCGTATTTCCGGAAATATAGATAGCTGCTCTAAATATCTCTACTGCTGACGGGTACCTGGATTTGCACAAAAGAGTGCAGAGTGTAGTATCAGTACAACCGACCCCATGTATTGAGTAAGTGCCTAGCCTAACCTCGACGAAGTAGTGACGAGGCTACGACGGGGTATTAACAATATAACCTGTGACAATAATAAATAATAAAGCAAGAATGAAGTCTAAAACAAGTAAATAATAATAACTGCAACAATAATTAAAATAACCCAGTCACCTATTTTCAAGTCTCAGCTATAACCAATTCTCAAATAAGTTTTTAAATTTCCAGACTTTGACTTTAAATAAAAGTAGTGCAAAAATATGAAAAATAGTAAAATAAAATAGTAAGTTTTCAAATCTTTGTTTTTCTTTGAAAATCAGTAAAAACATAAATGACTTCCCTTATTGCTCCTTTTTGCGGCGTGCAACCCGCTCCCAACTGTGCACCCTTATTGCTCCTCCCTAAATATATCACCCTTATTGCTACTGTTGCGGCGTGCAACCGAATCCCACCTGTCCACCCCTATCACTCCTTGTTGCGGCATGCAACCCGCTCCCACCAGACATATCATATCACTTTATTTATAAATTTTCACAACTCAGGCCAAGCCTTTCACAATATTTTTGTCTCAATAATTATAAATAAGAAACTGTATTTTCTCATAAACATCATCAATATCATCTCAACCATGAAACCAATAGGAACATAAATATGTATCTCATAAAACAATATCAAACAGCTCAACCTTTATATACCACCAGGAAACCAAGAAAACAAACCAATACTCTTCCAAAAACAATAACAACAAAACTTAATAAAAAAGTAATAAAGCCAAGTAGTCATAGAAATAATAATGAACATAGAACAATTAAGACATGAATCAATTTAAGTGGAAACGAGGAAGGGATCATGTTTAACAGACAATTTGGTGGTGCATAGATACTCGTCACCACACCTATACACCTCACACATGCAAATTCACATAGCGAATAAGTTAGGGATTCCTATTCCCTCAAGTCAAGGTTAAACCAAGCACTTACCCCAATTTCGTAGGCCACTCACTGCTCAATTACAACTTTTCCTTTAGAATCTTGCTCTAACTTGCTCGAATCTATTCATAATTAACTTAATATCATTAATTAATTCTAAAGGAACTAACTTTATTGAAAATTATAATTTTTCCTAAGTTTTCTAAAAAAAAAGTGGAAACCCGACCCCGGGCCCTCTTGGTCTAAACTCGGGGTTCGGACCAAATTACGTTTACCCATTCACCCACGAACTCGAATATGCAATTAGTTTAGAAATCCGACCTCAATTCGAGGTAAAAATTTGATTTTTATAAAATTCCCTAATTCTACCCAAACCCTCAATTTTTACCATGAAAATTCTTAGTTTTTGATTAAAAAGTGATGAAAAACAATAAGGAATTGAAAGAGTAAAGTTTAGAATTGATTACCAACAACTTGGGGATGAACTTGGGTGAAGAAATTCGTTCCTAGGGCTGTGGGGTTCGAATTTGAAGAAGAAGAAGTCTACCCGTTTTTAAAAGAGTATTTAAATAGTTGGGAAGTAGACCTATGCGTTCGCAGTGGTGGGGCCGCATTCGCGTAGGGTCCTGGCCCAAGACCTATGCGTTCGCGTCCAAGGGCATGCGTTCGTAGAGCTTTACCTCCTTAGGCCTCCGTGTTCGCGCTTAAAGTGCTGCGTTCGCGTAGAGGAAAGCTAGGCGGCTCCCCCAGGCCCACATAACTTTATGCGTTCGCGGGGCCTTAACCGCGTTCGCATAGAGCAAAACGACCCCCACCTATTTTACTATGTGCGTTCGTGTTCAAAGGGGTGTAAACTCAATGACCAAAAAAATGACACACCAGATACAACAAAACCAGCAGAACCTTCAAGTGCAAAAACATCCTGTGGCCTATCCAAAACTCACCCGAGCCCTCGGGGCTCTAAGCAAAACATGCACACAAGTCTAAAAACATCATACAGGCTTGCTCGTGCGATCAAATCATGAAAATAACATATAAAACCATGAATTAAACCTCAAAACTCATCATTTTCCTCAAGAACACTTTAAGTTCATAACTTCTCAACCGGACGTCCGAATCATGTCAAATAAATTCTGTTTTTCACCAAATTTCACAGTCAACCTTTAAATACTATAAAAAATCTGTACCGGGCTCCGGAACCAAAATACGGGTCCGATACCAATGGTTTCAAACATTTTTTTTCTTTGTTTCATTAATATTTCAGCAAAACAATTTCTTTCAAAAATTGATTTCTAAGGCTTGGGACCTCGGAATTCATTTTTGAACATACGCCCGAGTCCCAGATTTTACTGTGGACCTCCAGGGATCGTTGGAACACAGATACGGGTCCGTTTACTCAAAATATTGACCAAGGTCAACTATAATCAAATTTTAACTCTAGAAATTACTATTTCTCATATTTTCACATAAAAGCTTTCCTGTTTCACGCCCAGACTACGCACGCAAATCGAGATATTTAAAATTAGTCCTTTTAGGGATATTAAGCCTAGAACAGAGTCTTAATTTATAAAATGACTCCTTGGGTCATCGTAGTTCGATAACAATCTTCACTTCTAGTTAGGAACTTTGCTATAGAGCCAAAGACTATCAAACACTCCCTAATGGCTTGCACTTGTAAATGGTCGGATAACCTTAGGCCCTATAGCAAAATTTACTTCACTTTAGGAACTTTTCTACAGAGAAATAAGATTACCTAACCATCTCCTAGCGACTTGCACTCGTGAACGGTCGGGTAACCTATGGCCCGATAGTCAGCTTTGTATCCCTATAGGAACTTTGCTATGGAATAAAAGATTATCTAACCATCCCATAGTGGCTCATTGCGTTAAGGATTTTCATTTAAAGGTTTTACTTCTGCTGACAAAACTTCCTTCGTAGTAGGCTTTTCATTGCTACATCGTTACAAATCTTGCTAGAAAAACCCGATTTGGACAAAGCTGAATGAAGGGAAAAAGAGTGCAGTACATACTTGACGAGCGAAAAATACAATACGAGATTGATGCTCGCTAATCAAAGATAGTATAGTAAAATATTGTCTCTACAAGGATTGGATTTAAACAATGTTCGAGTAATTTCTGGCTTAATTGCTATTCGAGAGGATCAACACTTGATTTTAATGATTGCGAATTACGATTAACTACTAAGGTAAAGAAATTGACAATTGACTGCAAAGAATTAGAGATTCACAGAGTTGGTTTATTATCAATGTGAGAAATAAGGGTTTTGACAAGATAGGTGCAATATAGCTATTTGGGATCTATCTCTAGGTTAATTCACTCTAATTTTCTACTAATTCTCACGAATTCACTTGGTAATTAATTCTGACGTGTATTCAAGACTCCTCTCTCGATTAAATCTTAACTCTGCGAGGTGAACTAATATAAGCACTGTTAAAATATGCAAGCATGCGTTAATGGATTAGTCTTCAGGAAAACGTCCCTCGAACATTCTCCTAACTTGGTTTAATCAAAAACTCAATAAGCTCTTTCGATTTCTTAAGAGAACCCCTTAATTAAACCAAACAAAGTAATGCTAAGATAATCACCAAAATATTCCTCTTTCGATTAAATAACTTGATAAATAAAGTTGCAACAATTCAAAACTCCATAAACGAATTCAAGCAAGAACTAGAGTTAAAATTCACAAATATTTATTAAAACACCATATCCGTAAAAGAATACTCTATAATCATAGAGGAAGTCATCACAATTATAATTAAAGAGTAAAAAATATCAATCTAACGCTACAATCCAAACTCTTGTATTGAATTGATGGAAAGATGATGAAATTCTGTGTCTTGTAGCCTCCAATGCTCTCCCCAAAGCTTCCAAGGTCAAAAAGTCTCTTCAAAATATTTTTTTGGTGTATTTATACCCTGTAGGAGTGGGCCTGGACAAATCTACCCTTTCCAAGCCAAAACAGGAAAAATACTCTGAGAAATTTTTACAGGCACGCCGCCCCATGCGGGGCGCTAGTGGAAAAGTTTAGAGAGTTGTTTCTGGCAGACAACAACACACATCACTGCCGTGCCGCCTCATATGCCTCCTCATGTGGCCCGGTTGTGCAATTTTTATAGACTGAACTTGTTTCTTCAATTTTTGATATCCAAACTCGGTCCTCGACCCTCGAACGCCGGGTTAATCCCTCTGGCTTTTACTCAGACTTTAAAGCTCCAACTTGTTCGATTTAGCTCCCGCATATCTTTTTAACTTGGAATCACTTCCTGTAAGGCATAAAACACATAATAAGTGCAATTCACTATCATTTAAGTTCGAACACAAGTACAATGCAGTAATTAGAGTGCAAACTATGACCAAAACACGAGGTTCTAGCCTTATACCAACACCCCACAATTAAACTATTGCTCGTCCTCGAGCAATCAATCTGCACTTCACATCGAGACGACCTTCTTATCAGACAACATCCCTAACTCATCATGCCAAGAATATTTAAAATAGACTACGCAACATATGATAACATCCTAGCCTCAAGACTCGCTCAAAAGCACAACACACTTATCATAACCTGCTCACTTACGCTAACACAGAGGTCAAAGAATTTACCTTACCTTCACAAATCATGTTCCCTCCCACAAATAAGAGACAGTAGTTCCACACATAATACTGTCACATCTTTTTTTTTTATACAGGAAAAAGGAGTTTTTTCCAATTTAAGTGTCATCATTGAAATAGGATTAATTTTATTTAATTTTAAAGAGTCGCCATTGGAATAATTTATTATGGTGTCCCAAGTCACGGATTTAATTTAAATCTCAATTCAAGCAAATTTGACGCTATTTAAGTCTGCGAAATACATACTACTGGGTAATGAATTCTGTTAACCCGGGAGAAGGTGTGAGGCACTCCCAAATTCCGTTGTTCTAGCATGTTTGCTTAACAATCACACTTTCCTAATTATCGGATTATTACATATAAAACCTACGTACATTTTACCTTTTATCGCTTTTAAATTACTTGTTTACTATAATTATGGAATTATCTTAGAAACGAATCACGTGCGTGTACACAACAAATAACACTTTATTATTATTAAGATTATTTTGCTCAAAGTTGTGAATGCATACCTTGGTTTTAATTTTGGGAATCGTAATTATGTCAAGCGAATATATACATAATCACGATGATTCAATTAATTAAGAGCAAGCCTAAAGTATTCTAGCGCATGATTTGTTCCTTTCTTAATTTTGAGATTATTGCGAGGCCTAGAGATAACTCTAAAATATTTTTGAAAAATATTTTTGAGGAGGCTAATTTTACCAATATTTTTAGAGCATTTATAGGTACTTCTTAATTGTGTGAGAAGCGAGCTAACATATTTATCCTTAAAGAGCCAAATTACCTGGGCCACTAATTCATTTCTTGTGTTAGTAAGTCCAATCAGATGGTATGCCCCTTCATGGTCCATACATGCCCAAGTTTCTTAATTGTAAACAAGTAATACTACAAATTCATTAATATACTGTTTATCTCCCAAAAGATTTCAATCTAAGACTGATTAAGAATTCATGACTTATTGCTTAAAAGAATTAGATGCAAAATCCTATAAGCTAAAGCAAACTTTAACGAACAAACAAACACGACATAAACTAAACCAAAAGGATTTTCACGGCATTCTTGCATTTTTGGATTCAAAATTAAAATTAAGAAATTAAATTCTTAAGAACAAAGTTAACAGACAACAAAAATATTTCACCATACAAGGCAACAAAATTTACTAACATAAGAAACCGAGCAAAACAGTAAAGATAAAAATGGATAAAACGTTAAAATCTTTCAATATTAAAGCAAAAAAAAAAAAAAAAAA